>WOUI01000171.1:0-72002 GCA_012184565.1 Aspergillus floridensis
CGAGGAAAAAGGTGGGGTGGGGTGGGTGGGGAGGCGGGGAGAGGGGGGGGGTGGGGTGGGGGGGGGGGGGGGGGTGGAAGTCTCTGTGACAATGTATGTATGAATGTATGTTATGTATGTATTCGCTCACGTGCAAGATGATAGACCGGGAAAATCAAAATGGTGGGACACGCAGAGGGGAAAGTGATCAGAGCAGAAAAAAAAAGAGCCAGCACCGCTGGCTGTCGGGCAAAAACAGAGAAATCCCTTTTTTGGAGCAAATGCGAAAACAACATCGAGTTGCTGGATGAATGCAAATGGGTTCTTGCTGGTGGAAGAAAACGAGGATGCGTAGACAATTCGGGCCTTGTCGCTGGCGGGAGGGAGGAGTTTAATATTAAGGAAAGGCGTGATCATGTCGAGCGATGATAGTCAAAAAGGGCGCAAAAACATTTCCAACTCCATGGTCCCAAGGAAGGATAGACAGTGCACGGATGAGAATAAAAATGAGCGTCGTCATGATCACAGATTCGTATGCTGTTGACATCCGGGTCAACCAAGGGCCAGCCACTTGTCAGCATCAAAAGGGAAGGCCGTAATATGCGATCGAATTAATAGAGGTAGCAATATCAGCCCAATGAAAGAAATGTGAGTACGAATGGTCGCGGCGGTCCTGATGCTGTGCAGGCAGTCTATTCTTTCCAATCCCACACCTGCTTCACAAAATTGGCCATGTTGACCTTTTTGTTCTTCATGTCCAGCATCCAGGGATGGTCCAGCATCCGCCATGGAGTCGCTCGTCGTGGAGGTTCTTTCTCCAGACTAGGTTCATCGTTAGTTATGCAAACCTATCATGGAAGAGGGGCACAGGCACATACCAGCATTCGATGAAGTACTTGAAGTTGTCTGACCACCGGATGCCATTGTCGGGCTCGTCTTTCAACTTGGGGATTGGTTGACGGACGATGTAGGTTAGAAGATCAATCAGACCGGCCCGTGGTTGCATTTCCGTCCCATCAGCTGGGAAGGGGAAGCGATGCTGGGCAACCTCAAGCAAAGTCACGCCCAAAGACCAGACATCAGATGTAATCGTGTACGACTGTCCAGTAATCCGCTCAGGTGCCATGTAGTACGATGTACCGATAAAGGTGTTCGCATCACCCTTGGTACCGAACTCTCCACTGACACCGAAATCGCAAAGCTTGACTTGACCGTTTCGGCAAAGAAGAATGTTGGACGGCTTGATGTCTGTACATGCCGGGTTAGACAGGTCCGATCACCAATGGACGAAAATGGATGTCTGAGCGCCTACCTCGATGGATGATCTTTCGGCTGTGGAGATAGGTCAAGCCGTTTAGGACGCCTTCGGCGACCTTGCCCAGCACCTTTTCTCCTGTCCGGCCTCCCAGCTTTTTGACTTCCTTGTAGATGCTGTCCAAACTGCCACCTTCGCAGAACTCCATTGCGATCGAGATCGTTCCTGTGGACTTGTCCATGAATGCACCATAGTAGCGACAGATGTGTTCCGAGGCACAGTCTTTGTTGAAATTGAGTTCGCGAACGATCTGTTTCTTGACGTCGGGGTTGGGATCGGTTGTGATAATCTGAGACAGCCTTTAGTATCCTTTAAAAAGCGTGGCATTTCAGCTGCACAACTCACCTTCAGAGCAAAGACGGTCTTTCCTTCTCTGAGCTTGCAACGAGTCACAGCACCTCCCGCGCCTTCACCCAGACTACCCAGCTCCACGATCTTCTTTTGTTCACTGGCTGCGAGCCAAGCCTCATCATCCAGGTCGTCCACGTCGAGGGGCCTGCCCTTCTCCAAGCTCAGCTTATCTAGATCCGGGATCAAGTTGTTGACGCTGCTGTCCCGCTCCATTGACATGCCACCTTCCCGGTCGGAATAGACTGAACTGATCGCAGATGATGGATCGGGGGTGCTGCCTTGTGGCTGTCGCAGCCCCATAGCGAACGATAACGCGGAATAGTTGGAGGAGGAAGCGGAGGCCGGCCCACTGGCCTTCCCGTCGAGATAGGTAAAGCTGCCCGTTCGAGAGTGTCCATTCGATTCGTTCAGGCCGCTGGTCGCCAAAGGTGGAGGAGCCGGTCGAGGTTTGACCTGGGGAATGGATTGAGTGCTACCCATGGGAGTAGCGAGGCGCAGCTGGGGAGGAGCTGGGCGGGCAGCCGGCCGCTGCAGTTGAGGAACCTCGGTCGGCGGAGGCGCTACAGTGGTCGGAACACCATTTCCTGTGACGGGACGAGCGTTGGGAGAAGGGGGAATACCCAGGGTGAGTTTGGGGGGTCGAGGACTGCTGCCATTGCTGCGATTACCCGGCACAGGCGGTTTGAGGAGGGGGACTGGCGAGGATGACATTGCGAGATTGTTTTGCCTCTCACCAGGCAAGAACAACTCGTTGGGGTCAGCCAAGGTAGCCAGATCGGCGGTCTTTGGGTTGGACACTTTGAAAGAGTGTAGGAGAGGAACTGGGAAGAAGAAAAGAGGGGTTGCGGCTATGGAAAGCTGAGATGAATTGTTGAAGAGATGAGAAAGAGGAGAAGGAGGAGGAGGAGGAGGTGGTGGTAGTAGTATTGGTGGTGGTGGTGGTGGTGGTGGTGAGGTGGTCGGAACAAAGAGGGCCGTGGGGTTAACCAGGCAGGCGGCGGCGGCTGAGAGGAGAATAGAGAGAGGGGTTGGCGATAACAAAAACAGCCGGGTAAATCGAATCAAGTCAGTTGACAGGTGATGTAGCAGACGATGCCATCAAAGTCGCAATTTAAACAAGCGAGTGAGGGCGACTCTAATGACTACTTTCGAGGAATTTCCGAAGATGAGAAGAAGTTATTGGTGTCTGTTGTAAGAAAGAAGAAAAGAAGAGAGAGGAGGGCGCTGATTTTGTCAGTTGGCAGCAGCTGATGGAAACAAACCTCCACACCAACTAACTTAACAACTAAAAAAACTGCAAGCAGGCAAAGTAGCAAGAAAGCAACTTATAAGAAGTTAAAGTATTTTAGTTCCAAAGTCAAGACAGCTAGCAGCCAGGATTAAATATGATCACATCACATCCCCGACATACCTAATGGCTATGACAGGCGAGGGAGTCCGACCTGGTGGAACCGCACTGTTTCAAAAAGCGCTGGAGAATTGCTACTATTCTTGACAGCTCAGTGTCCACTCGGCGATCTTTTTATATACTCCCTTCCAATTCCCAGGAGATAATTCGCATTTTAGATACACACTTCATCTATCTCACGTTCAAGGTGGATATCGATGACTTTTATTATTAACTCTTGTTCGGATCTAGATTTGACATCCAACGCACTCAATCAACCATAGCTTATTGTCAACAACAGTCTATTGTTCTTTTGTCCAGCCGATGCCTCAAGGGTCGGGCAACCATAGGCATCCATGAAAACTCTTCAATTGCGGGCATTGCGAAAAACTCATTTTTCAGCTCCCCATCCAATGAACAGAGGGATTTCGTGATAGTATCTAGTGGAAGCGAGGATTTTGACCGTTCACCGGCCAGTTCTCATATTTACTTGATCTGCCTGCCTTGTCCCCTGGCTGGCTTCGGAGCTCCATCCAACCGATCCGGTACTTTCACCCGGAACTCCACCTTCAATCTATACCAGCCAGTGCTTGTGGCCCGTCGAACATCTCATCTCCCTCGTCCCAGTTATTCTCAGCTCATTCCAAGAAATGCATCTCGGTAGGAGATGAGAGAAGGGGCCGTGGAATTGCTCTTTATGCATCTCTCATCCTCTGATTGGGGCAATTGTCGTAGTCGTCGCAGTGATGATGCTGGTGATCGTTCTTTGACCATCATCCACCTCCCAGGACGAGGATTAAACATGACACGTGCCATCTTCAGCCTTGTGGAAAGACACACAGACGTCCAACAAATGACGCTGGCTCGCTCCCTTTCACCAATTCTTTATTTTTAACACTTTTGATCTCTCCGAAGCCACCAGCAAGCATATCGGGGGCAGCCACAAACGCTCCCCGACCCACTATTGAGCCGGTTTAAAATAGCATCCGCCAATTTTGCACCGCCATAGCGACGGGGCCAACCGAATATGACGATGAGAATGATGTTAATTGTTGGTACTCCGTATCTGTTGGGATAATTGTGGACTAGCAAGGGCCAATTTGAGGTCGCAGTTTGAAGGGAGCTTGCACCTTAATGATCTCATACCCTGTGGCTTCGACCCCAACCCTGAACTCAACCCGGAAGCCCATCCATCTACCATCATCCTCGGCTCCCCTCCGTTGAGACCGAGTACTAGTGTAGCCCTACGGTCAACAAACGGCGCCAAGCGGCGAGGCTTGTTCTCGGTTATGCAGCGGAGCAGCGGTCATGCGCCGTGGCATCACTCTATCACGATCAATCCAAATCACTTTTTCAAATGCACGTCATGATAATTGAGTAGCGTAACTAGAGGTTGCTACGTGTATCTACGGTAGAACGCGCGGCATTGACGATCCTGGCTTGAAGGAGGTCTTTCCCCCACCCCAAATCTCCAAGACACTTGCTCGATCAGCGTCAGTGAGCCCCGCCATGTTCTCATTGTTGGAGCGTCGACCCTGATCATCGATGCAGTCTCCGATTCGATGACTACATGCTTCTGATGATGACGAGGATAGCGGATGTTGGTCACACCTTACAGCAGATCCAAGGGTAGGCCAATGCTTCTCACTCCACTCATGCTGCCCAAATACCATCAATCAGGAAACCCGGGGTAAAGAAAAAGCTCAAGTTCCACGCCGGTGTGAATTCGAAGTTGGACATCGCAGCCGATTGATTGCCAGTTCGTCCCCCTGTTGATCGGTGGAGCAGACTTCAACCAGCACCGGCACTTGGAGTCTTGAACAAGATTCTTCACTCTTAACCTCTGAGTGCTGATCCAAGAGTCCCGTCGAGTGTTTGCAGGGCGCGCCAGCAATTTATAGTGGTCAGGATCGTTTCCTTCATGGTGATCCCCCGCCCGCCCTTCCCCTTGCCACGGCATTGAGGGCAGGATTCTCCTGACCCTATGTTCGCTGCATATCATGGTTCCTTCTGCCACTACGGGTTAAACAATTGCCCGCCATCCTTTACGTACAGACCGATCGAGACTTCTGAGTCCAGGAATTCCACTATTGACAATTGATCCCAAGTTAGCAGCCCATATTGGCCCCCTTTTCCCATCTTACTTCCTTATAGTTCATCGCACCGGATCTCTCCCCTAAAAAAAGAAACCGTGTCGCGGGTTGGGGGTGAAATTCTCGGAGATGATCACCCAATTTTCCCAACGACGAGTTCCGTCTGAGCTTTTAATAGCAAGCAAAGAGGGTTCCAATAGTCTGCCGATGATAGTGACATTTCAATGGTGGAATGAATAGCTGCTAAGTTGAGTTACCTGCGACCAAGTAACGGAACTTACTTACCCCATGCTAGCCGCCCGCCCAGCATGCGATCGCTGCATTTGGGCGGCTACCATCTGTTCCAGTTCAATCTCAATCGGTTCAAGGTTCCATCTGCAAACCCCCATCTCCGAAACTCTTCCCTTCCCCCAATCAAAATCAAGTCCTTCTCGATTGCGCCATCACCTCTTCTGCATGCATTGCTGTAGACATGGCGTCTTTCCAACGCGTCACTGCATTGTTCTTCTCCTGCTTCTGCCGCGTTCCACCAACCACGCCGATCTCGACACGCACAACGTCTGCTCATCGCTTCGGGAGGGCTGAATGGAAAGAAAGTCAAAAACGACAGCCAGAAAGGTGGCATCCCCCTCTCGACGGAGGTCAAGGGGCTAGCCGAATCTCGATTAGCGACTAGTGGGTTTAGATTAAGCAATCAATGAGGACGACCGTGGCGCCGAGCGAGACTCTGGACTCGTCCAATACGATGGGGCCAGTGGTCACCAGAGAGAAGTGGATCATTTGCGATGAAATGAGATTTCTGGTGCGGAGGTGCCTTCAGGGACTGGGCGAGGAGACGGCGGGAAAAGCACATGGAGAGAGTGCTGCTCATCGTTTGTTGTGATTGTTGTTAGGCTACGTCAGAAGTTGCACGCAAACACATGCGCGGGGGGAATCAATCGGTCGAAGTGCAACAAGCTCAAAAGAGGATCCTAAACAAGCAAGGGTTTCACGAGGAATCGGGACGGAGGCTTTAACCCTCCTCGCCCAGCCCGTTGCCCTCGAGCACCAGGCGCTATGATCAAGACCAGCGGCATTAATATTGTGATTGTTTGATCGACTCCAGTCGGCAAAAGTCAGTCGGGTTGCTAACCGCATACTTCTCAGAATGGGTTTACCACCTCCTCGGTGGAAGAATCACTTCCGAGCAAAAATAGGACACACTATCCATTGTTTAGTTTTTGGCCCATTGGACTTGACTCGGTGGTCTACTAGGGGCTACTCAGGCTAGTTCTTGAGTATTGGTATTGATTACCAACAAGCTTTTCGCCCAAGCAAGACAACAACAATAACCACCCGAACGACAAGCACAATGGAAGAAGGTCAAACTTCGCAGCAGCGAGACAGGGGCAATGAGTCGATCCACTGTGCTGGCCACTGGGATTCCGTGAAGGGGAGGACAGCGGGGAAGCGAGCCACAGCGGGATGTCAGCCAAGACGGTGAATGGTCGGTGGCGTCAGGGACAACTTCAGCAGTTGTTGTGTGACCCACGAAAGCGCGTGCTGATTGGCCTAAAGAGGAAAGATGAAACACGGACTACTAAGCGGGCCTCCAAACGTTTCCTGTGGCTCAGTAGACTAGAGTAGACTAGACTACTCCGTAATTGAGTTGCTGCCCCTGACTCTCATATTGCTGGGTGCGGTGTGACAGCCCAAACTTCTGGGTGTCTCGCCAGTCTCAGCACATACGCATTTCCTGTTCCTCGCTTGTGTACTCTGCATGAATCATGAAACTACCACAGAGCTTGGTCCGGTTGTTCAAGAAATGCTCATACTGTTAAGGGGTACCTACATACATGATATGCAGGTACGAGTAAAAGAAACCCTTAGCTGGGAGTGCTATACTTCGACCCCGACCCGAGTACGGAGAAGTAGGGACTACTAGGGACACTAAAGAACCCCTAAGCGCAGAAGATCCAACCAAAAAGGGAAGTCGACAAGGTCGAAAGAAGCAATTGAACAACCGATCATCCATCAGAAGTTCAGAAGTTCACAACCGCCCGCGCTTGGACCGAACCTGGGCAGTGGGCACAGGGACCAACCGTGAGACTATCCCACGAGGACCATAGCAAATAAAATAAAACAAAAACAACAAAAACCAGATGAGAGTGGACCCATTTTTGACCCCTAAACTGCCTATGAGGTTTCGAGTATCAAACTACCAAACTAGACTATACTATCCTGGACCAAATCTACTCTCCTACACCGCGCCCCAAGAGCCAACATTAGACATCCAAGACTTAGACTAAGACGCAAGTTGGTTCTCTCCACTCGCCTGCAGCCCGTTTCTCCCCTTTTTGGCTCTGAAACGATCTCCAGGTTAATCTCCCGGATGATACAAAGGCTCTCATCTCCCCCCTCCTCCTGCTCCAGTCTTTTCTGATTCTTCTCTGTTTCTCTTTTCCTCAGATTCAACTGCTTGAAGCAATCGATCCTCTTGACTTCGGTCTGCCACTCTTTTAAACACAGCCCAACTGTCCACACTCTCTTTACCCACCAGACCCAATAACAGAATCAACCTTGACGGTTTAGATTTATCACCACACCCACAAACACAACATTCAAGATGCGTTTCTCCGTTGCCACCGTTGCCCTCTTCGCCAGCCTCGTTGCTGCCATCCCCCAGGATGTCGAGACCGTCTACCAGACCGAGGATGTGACCATCATCTCTTGCGCTCCCACCGTCACCAACTGCCCTGGACGTGTCCACTCGACTTCCACCCCCGAGGCTGTCGCTGCTACCACCACTGAGGGCGTCTCTCCCGTTGCTACCACCACCTCCGTTCCCGAGGTCCCTGCTTCCTCCGTCACTGAGCAGCCCACTTCCTCTGTCCCCGAGGGTGCCTCCGCCGTTGGTACCACCGCTGCTCCCCAGGCTCCCGCTGGCAGCTCCCCCGCCGGTGGCTCCCCCGCCGGTGGCTCCCCCGCCGGTGGCTCCCCCGCCGGTGGCTCCCCCGCTAGCGGCTCCGGCTCCGCTCCTTCGGCTCCCGCTGTTGTCCCCTCCGGCGCCTCTGCCGAGACTGCCGGTGGTGCTCCCCCCGCCGCTGCCAGCAGCTCCGTCACTGTCATCGCTGTGACCACCTGCGTTCCCACCGTCACCTACTCCACCGTCACTCTCGGTGCTGGTGCCACTGGCCTCCCTGGCAAGCCCGGCAGCGGCAAGCCCACCAAGTCCGCTGCTCTGATCCCCAGCGGTGCTGCCGCCATCGGCAGCGGCTACCCTAGCGGCAGCGCTACGTGAGTATTCCCCTTGTTCTGCAGTGCATGCATGTATGCAGACTAAATAGACGCTAACCCGGTACACAGCCCCTCCCCCTCTGCTGCTCTCTACACCGGTGCTGCCAGCGCCATCAACGGCAACTCCTTTGCCTTCGCTGGTGCCGCCGCCGCCGCCGCTCTTTTCCTTGCTTAGATTCCCCCTTCTTGTCCATAGTAGCCCCGGGTCCTTCATGAGAGTCCGGTCGTCAACTACGGGCGGGGGAAACCCTATAACCTAGGGCGCGTGTGTATAAATGAAGAGACCCTGTTGGGGTTCTGTGCTATATTTAGTGTCGAGGTTTTGCTTTCTGGGAGAGAAATCCGATTCGTTGCTTGAAATATCTCTTTGACCTATCTAACTTTCTCTACATGCTTCCTGGAACGCCTTGGGGGGTTCAGTGAAGCCTTTTTGGTGGCTGGATACGATTAATGTAACCCATGAATTGCTTTCACATACCCAATTCGAAGCAGTAATAGATTACTTTACCAATGCTACTTTTCTTTTCTTTTCCTCTCTCTTTGGGTTCGATCTCTTTCCGATTGCGTTGTCACTTGATGAATCTATCATCTTCTGACCGCGAGATCTCAAAATTCGGAGTTTGCTGCAGATTGATTGCTTGTGCAGCAAACCCCGCCGAGCCCGCCGAGCCCGCGCACGGTGGGTGACCTGCCACCGATCCCTTCGTTCAGCCGTAGGTAGTCTAGTCTGCTGCTGGGGGTCTTGACGTGTTCAATTGTGCCCACAAAATCCAGAGGCAAGAATAGGCTAATTGATGGGGCTGAATCTGGAGACGAGGGAGAGATAGAGGGTGTGATTGTGCATGGGTGTTAGTTTGGGGGCCGCAGCATCGAGGGTTTCACAGGCAATCCTTCATCAATCGGCGACCGGGTCAGACCCGATCGCGGTGCGTTTCATTGGTGATTCTTGTCCTGCAACACGGAGGTGACCAAGCAGAGTTGAGGCTGAAGTATCCGAACACTGCCTCCCTGCCCCCTGCCCCCTGCCCCCTGCTTCCTTCTAGTGAGATGGGTGGTGGTGGTGGTGGTGGTGGTGGTGGTGTTGGTCCATCGCTCGTTTCATATGCCATGTTGGAGTGAGTTATTAGTCAGTCCATGAAAAGCATGTGCTAAATTAAAGTGACTTTATCTGGTCAATTGTGTCACCGTCAGCCCTATCTTTTTTAAGTTGGAGAGATTCTTGGAGATGGTTTCTAGAAGCATCAGAGGAGGGTCTCTGTTATCTGGTCTCCCAACTAGGACGAGAGGGACTTGATGGTGGCTGTGTGTGCGCGTGTGTTGTTTTTGCTGTATTTATCGTTATTTATGATCAATCGATTTTCTCTTGCTGTTCCTAAGGCTTGCTGACTACGAACTCCGACTCCAGTCAGTCCTCCTCTCTTCCTCCCCCATTCGGGCTGGCTGGTCATGTGTTGGTCTCGGCCCGTCGCTTCTCATACTCCAGAAGGCTTCCTTCCCTTCCTTCCTCTAATTGTCGGTCTGACAACAACAACAACAACAACAACATCATCAATTTCTTGCCTCTACTCACATTGTACCTCGTACTGTTGTTCCCATCACCAACAGAGACACGCGGAAAAGGGGCCTCTTATTTATCATCCTTCTGTGGGGTGGAGATCCATCTGGATTCTAATGACCCAAATAGATTGACCTTTTCCGCCGTAATGCAGAAGCGGACACAAGCTCGGATAACAAAGGAAGTGGCAGTGTTCCGAACCATTGACTTGCCACCAACACACCAACGCCTGCGGCCATCACGCAGCCTCCGCTTCCTCAATCCCTCTGAGAGCTCTCAACTCTGAAACATGAGCTCCTGACTTTGGCGTCTGCAGTCCATGGATGTCGCTCCATGCAGTAAAGCATTCTTTTTCTCGGCGTCCCCGCGTTCTGCTGCGTTCTGCTTTGGGCATAGTGGTTGCACATCACACAACATAGGGTGCACCACTCCCCCCAAATCCTGCTGCGGTGCGCCCTCTGCCCCTCCTCTAAGTGATGGGTCAGATCCTATGGGACTTGGATCGGAGGTTAGAGGGCAAACAGGAAGATCCTTCTATAGCGGGGGCAGAAGGCTCCCGACGGATCGGATTCCTGGCTGGTTTCCATACCAAGGCGAACACCAGCCGGGCAACCCGAGTCTCCTCCACCAACAGATTGAGATCGTTCAATCCTTCTCGACCTGTTCATGAGCTGTCTGCTCCACCGCTCCCCCCCCCCATCGCGCCCAGATAGCTTGGATCTGGTGAGCCCACAATGAGGCGCAAGTAAGGCTTTCCGTGCGGATTGGCCCTGTTGGTTGTTTTGTCCCATCTGACTTCTTTGTTACTGTGACGGTCAAAGGAAGCCGTCATGACCGTGCACATTGGAGAGTTCAGCAAGACGCTCGGCGTCGTGATGCTGGTGACTCCGCCTCAACTCCATGTCTATTAAACAACAGCGTGGCCGCTGTCGGGACTTTTGTTGTCCAATTTCTCGCATGACTTTTCCCCCCGCAACCCTCGTATCCCCCTCCACCTTACTGCCTCCCGATATCGACTCGTACCACCCGAAGTGTACATGGTTGTTTCGCGATCAGGTCGTCTCGGCTGCTTGTGCTTTACCTTAAATCATCGCTCTGAACCCTACCCCATCGTCGCTGCTTGTCCGAATGGATCTCTCGTCGCTGGAAGGCCCTCCCATCGCGGATTCCCGCTTTACTGTCTCCTCGGATAGCTCAAAGGAATACATGACTGTTCCACGTATTCGCCTGGATACTGGCTTGGCTAGCACACTGCCCCAGCGTCCTGCCTCTGCATGCGACTCTCCTAGGCCTAAGGCAGATTATTATCCATATTCACCCCAAGAGCGACAGGACCCTAGCCTCTGCCGCCGCTGTCATTTCAGAATACACTCAACTGGGGACCTGAGCACACCTAGTCCTCGCGAAGCAAGCCCATCGACATCCTCCTATCCGGTTCTCAACCTGCCTCCTCCTCCGCCTTCGTCATCGTTTGCTTATTCTCCCTGGGCGTCGCGAAGTAGGAGCATGACAGACCTCACTCTTCAGCCCGCTCGCACCACTGGCCCAGTGTTCCGCGAGACATCCACTCAACAGGCCAGCCAGCTCATCTGGCTTGAGTCGGAAGAACTATGGGTCCTCAAGCCTTCGTCGCCCTTGTCATCGGCACCATATCTTTCCCCGCTGGCTCCTCGCCCGATACACAGTGCTACTGGTAGAGGTGGGCATCCATCCTCTCCATCAGTGTTCGATGACAACGCCTCCGACTCGGAGTACTCCGACCAGCCTCCACCATATGAAAATCACGTCTACGATCGACCATTTGTTCCGCTTCCCGATCGAGCAAGGGAAGATAGCAGTAGCCGGAGGTCGCGCTGGTCAGCTGTGGCTCGCAGGAGAGCAAACCGGGCTCTCTCGGGCTGAGAAAACCCCTGACTAGTACCTTGTCTCATCTTGTGTTGGAATGATGAGTGGGAAACACTTTGGAGAGTCAAGCTGTGGTTCTTTTGGTTTCTCTGTCTGTACCTTGGTTGCTTTTCTGCTCATTTTGACCCTATTTGCTGCATCAGAGAGCGATGATACCCCCAACTTGGATTTAATCTTCATTTACTTCAGCTTTATACTTTATCGCTAAACAGTTGTGGCGATTCCTAATCTTTGATTGTAACATCTTTTACTTGTGCTTCATGTGCCCTATGCTTCTTAGTGGTATACACCTCGTGTCACATTAAAATACTGGGGGGCTTGTGCAGAATTTGGTAGAAGACATGTCTTCCCACCTACAGCATAATATAGTGACGGTCAGTGAATACTGGACCCGGCCCGAGTCGCCATAACACAGAGAGGAAATCTGCCCACACTTGTCTTTTAACCTAACCTCTTTCTCTTTCTTTCTTCACCTCAAGTGTCTTTCATTTCCCTATCTCTTCACACCACCTACTCCTTCGTTCTTTCTCTTTTGCCTTCCTCTTCCCTGCTACGACCGCTCAACACCACAACTTCATTCGAAGAGAATTATTCGGATAAGCATTTCCAGCCTCAATTTCTCGCCTCTACAGGTCTACTGGCTCTTGAGGTACAGCTTCGAATCTTGGCCCTCTGTATCTCGGGCAAAGGAACATGGATCTGACAGCCACTTTGTCGGAGCCGAATGATGTGGCTTTAATTGACCACCTAGCCAAGACACATTATGTAGCTGAAGAGTCGCTTCGGGATGCTCATCATCGTAAGCGGCACAAAAGCGGTAGGCGCTTTGTTGACCTTTTAGCTGGGTGAGCGATGGGATCGGCTAAAGACACACATTGCAGCATCCCCATGCCCCGATTTCGCAACGAGGTGGGAAGTCGCACAACACGAAGTTCGAGCTAAGTACTTAGAGCGAGCTCTTGAGCTAGCTTCCTCGAATCAATACAAGCGGCAGCAGGTGAACGATATCGAGTTTGCAAATGCGCTTTACACAAAGTGTTACGCAGAACTAGATCCCGACGAAGCGGGAACCACTTCCTCAATCCAGCGTAAGTACACAAAATCCATTTGCACTTATCTCCTTCACTTCGTTGAACTATGATTGTCATGCTAATTGATGTGCCAAGTCGATGCTTTCAAAATAGCAGTGACAGAGTTGTTGAGCTCCGAGACTGGATCTAGACCGCATCCAGTCCAAGTTAAAGAAGAGGAAGCCTCCGCTGCTATCAGGGAGTTTCCGTAAACCGTTGACAATCCGGACACTGCGATGAGAGAAGCGCCTTCGGAGGATTACAATGTCGGCAACGCCGCGGATGAAAACATACAGGCGCTGGAGACAGCCGTGAGAAGGGCCTCAAGGCGCTGGCGCAGATGAGCGAAGTTTTTGGCGCGTCCGATGACTGGGACACTGAAGCCGACTGGGTCACCAAGATCAAGCGAACTGTCTCGAAAGCTCGCAAGGAAAAGGTCGTCATTGGAATTGTCGGAAGCACTGGCGCGGGAAAATCGTCTTTGATTAACGCGCTAATCGATGAGAAACACATCCTTACTACGGACTGCATGCGAGCATCCACCGCGGTCCCAGTGGAAGTCTCTTACAACAAGCAAGCATCAAGATACAGAGCAGAAATTCAATTCATTGAGCTCAGACACTGGGAGCGCGAGCTGAATATTCTATTTGCAGAACTTGGTGACCATAGTGAGGAACTTGCTCGCGGCGAGATGCCAAAGGATTCAGAGGCAGCGGTCGCCTTGGATAAGATCATGGCTGTGTATCCGACCTTGAAGCGGGAGAATCTTCTCGAAACCTCGCCCTCGAAGCTTCTGGAGGACAAAGTTGTATTCGGCCTACTGGGCCAGAGTATGGTGATTGAAGAAAATGACTCTAAGAGTTTCTCGGAGAGCTTAAAGTCATATATCGATAGCAAGGGCAAGAACAAGAGTAGGTCCAAGGTTTTGACCAAGAAGGGCACTTCTGCACAGCCGATAGACTTGTCAGACGAGCTGAAATCCACCGACTCGGGCATTGGACTGTGGCCTCTTGTTCGCGTTGTGCGGGTCTATGTGAAGGCCGGAGCTTTGTCGACAGGAGCTGTTCTAGTTGATCTTCCCGGAATTTACGACTCGAATGCAGCGCGAGTGGCCGTGGCGAAGGAGTACATGAATTGTTGCTCTGCTCACTGGATTGTGGCGCCCATCAATCGCGCAGTCAGTGATAAAGTTGCTCATGATCTGTTGGGCGAGAATTTCAAAATACAGATGCACATGAACAGTGCATTCAACGATATTACATTTATCTGCACCAAGACCGACGACATTGTTCCAATAGAAGTGGTGCAATCTCTAGGTCTCGAGCTGCCACCTGTTGAGAATGTTGAAGCATCGGAAAGGGTTGAGGCCTTGAAGATCGAGCTTCAAGCAAGCAGAAGATCGAAGAAAAAGATTGCCGATGACCTGGACGACATCGAAGAGAAGATTGAAGAGCTGGAGTCGGAGTTAGAGGAAGAAGGTTTCAATCTCGACGATGTTATGCTTACTCCAAAAAAAAGGAAGAAGCCCCGTAACGCTAGGAGCTCGCCCGAGGAGTTGCTCGCGACCATGACCTTTTCAGAAAGCATCGAAGACCAAGATGAAGCTGAAGATGATCAATCAATACTCCTGTGCCAGCTGCATAGATACAAAGCCCAGCGGAGGGAGCTTCAGAAACAACGACGCCTCATCCAAAAAAGAATTCAGACATACGAGTCAACCGAGTTTGAGGATCTCCGACGATGTATTGAGGCTCGGAATGACTTCTCAAAGCATGAGATCAGACGTGACTTTGCTCAGACCATTGCGAACTTAGATCGAGAGGATGAGCAGGCTGATGGAAGTGTTCCCCAGACTCCGACCAGAGACTATAGTGAACTTGAACGAAACCTTTCGGTGTTTTGTGTGTCCGCTAAAGCTTATCAAGGAATTCGTAGCCGTCCAGAGCCAGACACCCGGGTCGGTGGGTTCTGTCAACTGGAACAGACAGAGATTCCTGCTCTACAGCGGTACTGCGTTGCGCTGACGATCAAATCCCGTGAACGAACTGCGAAACGATTCTTGATTGCGCTCAATTCGCTCCTTCAATCAATAGCGATATGGTGCTCTCCAACTAAGTCAGCGGCGGCTATCCCTGATCAGGAGAAACAGGAGATTGAGGCCGGATACAGTGTCGCACTGCACGACATGACCAAGGTAGGTGCGACATTGGATTTGTTCCAGCGCAGTCCTGACTAACTACACTAGGCCATGAATGAGAGCCGGGATGATTGTATTTCTACCGTCCAAAGAGTTAAGATCATCAGCCTGCTGAGTAAGTCTATAGATTGACAACGAGAAAGCCGACTAAGAGGTTGTCAGACGAAGCATGGCGCCAGGGAAACAAGGCGTTTTCTCCGACGGTTGCATCCTGGAATAGACCTTCACCCGAAGGAGGATTCCGTTATAATACCTACCAAGCAATCTGTCGCCGCCAGGGCGTTTTCAAGAAAATCGTGAGCTGTTCCCTCCCTCTGATGGGTATTGGAATCGAAATCAAGCTGACAGAAATCTAGAACATGAACGACGAACTGTAAGATAGATAGATCTGACGTGCATCACTCGTAATTAATGGAACTGACCCCGTTTCAGAGCAGTCCCGATGCTTGCCAAAACCAGCCCCGGATGGCGCAAGTAGGTCGAGTGTGCAGCCATATCTTTGAGCTTTGATCTGACCTCCTCTAGAGCGTTTGCTAGAAAATTGCCCGAAGCATACAAAACTCTGCGTGAAAAACTGGAGAATGCCCTCAGCCGCTTCCATTCTGAAACCATTCGATCAATAAAGTGGGAGGTCCCTCAAGACACACGCCAGCTCCTACAGAACAAACTGGTTACTTCCCACCAAATGTTGCGGCATAAGATGGACGATCTGCAAGAGTGGAGCAAGACAAAGCAGAAAGAAGCGCTCGACAAATTCAGCGAGAACATTGCTACGGAACTCCAAAAGACCTACGAAGCATGCGCCGCGCATCGAGGTGAGTCAAGGGACCTCACGTGAGGTCGAAAGTGCATTGACTGATCGGCACGCATAGGCATCGGCACATTGCAAGCGGTTCGCACCACCATGTCCGACCATGCCGAGAAGCAAGGCGAACAGTTGTTTCGTAGTGTCTCAAATCAAGTTGAGCAGACCCTTCAAGCAATGTTGCGTGAATTGAAGGTTAAGATCGAGCGGTTGGTCGAGAAACGATTGCAGGACGCTCGCCAAGACTACCATCGTGCCCTTATAGCACCGCACCTCAAACAATGCTCACAGAAGAAGGCGCGCTTCAAAGTGCAGATCCGACATCTTGTCCGTAAGGCCGAGGCCGACCTGCAGCTGGGAGTTTTGCTAGGAGGAGGTGGTCTGCCTCAGTCTGGGGAGGCGCCTGTCGTAGACAAACAGCAAGCGGCTACGGGAGCTACTGAACCTGCTGCTGATTCTTAACTTGAATTTGATGAGCAAAGGAGCCTGAAGCGATCATTGAACTTTGATTGGAGCGCACAGGCCTGGATTGGGCTGGAGCG
This sequence comes from Aspergillus floridensis, assembly GCA_012184565.1. Classification (NCBI taxonomy): domain Eukaryota; kingdom Fungi; phylum Ascomycota; class Eurotiomycetes; order Eurotiales; family Aspergillaceae; genus Aspergillus; species Aspergillus floridensis. The sequence continues at coordinate 16,476 of WOUI01000171.1, forward strand.
TGGCAAGTTGATGGTGGGGAGGAGGGAAAGCTTAAGCATTTTGCGAGGCAAATGAAAACAAGACGAGACAGTGCGAGACAAAGGTAGAGACGCAGACAGAGGCAGAGTGAATGAGGGGGGACGGAGTACAATACAGTACTTTCGATTGTTAGCGCACCATGTCTATCGGCCAGACTGTCCAGTTCGGTGATAGTGACCAGCAGTACCCCAGATAGATAGAAAGGGTAGAACCGAATGGAAGCGCTTTGATTGCTTGCTTGTTAGCTTGGTAGTTTGGTAGCTAGCTTGAAAGAGAGGAATTAGACCAAGAGAAATGTTTGATTGAAAGAGGGGAGCATGACGAGGCGAGCAGAGAGAGGCTAAGAGAGAGTAGACCGAATATTGGCCAGGAAACGTCCAGCCTCCGGAATTATGGCGGGTGGGCGGACTCCATAAAGAGTTGGGGCCTGACAGCCGGTGACAGCGGGTGGGTTTATTTTGAGGGAGATTCGGACTTGACCTTGGAACCTTCTGCTTTATTGCTTGCTCTGTAGTTGTTCTTGTTCTTGCTGTTGTTCTGTTCTGCTCTGTTCTGCTCTGGGAGCTGTTCTGTTCTGCTCTGCAGTGTTGATTCTGGGTTTGTGCTTATCCTCCTTTCTTTTCCCCTCTTTGTTTGGGGAGTGAGTCAGCAGGATCCAGATAGGACAGAAGATACACACAGTACAAGACACTGGACACTGTACTGCAGTCTCTGAGTGAGTGATCGATTGAGAACTGTATTGTGGTGCAGTGGTTGGGTGTTAGTCTTGTTGTTGCTGGTGTTATCATTTTCATCAGCATCATCATCATCATCATCATCCTCATCTTCTCATCTTCTCATCTTCTCATCTTCTCATCTTCTTCTTCCACCGCCTTCGTTCTACTTCGACACCTCCGCTGCTCTCCACCAATCAGCGGGACATCCACCATGGGTCTCCCGCATCTTTTCTTCTCTCGTCACAAATCATCCTCACATTCCAAATCCAAGTCTACCAAATCTTCCTCTCCCTCTTCCTCTTCTCCTTCTTCCTCTTCTCCTTCCCCTTCCCCCTTGTCCACTTCTTCTTCTTCTTCTTCTTCCTCCTCCTCTCCGTCTTTCTCTGCGGCGACTTCCACCCGTTCCACTCCACTCTCGTCTCCCGCTTCCTCTCCTCCTCCCCCTCCGCCGGTGGCGACCAAATCTTTTCCTACTCCTCCTCCTTCCTCAACTTCTCACTCCACTCGACCTCCCCCTCCTCTTCGGGCAAAGACTGTTCACTCTTCTTCTTCCTCTCGACACTCTCACTCTTCCTCCGCCGCTTCTCGCCCCGCCTCGTCGACACGTGCTCCACAGTCGTCATCGGTTCCAGCCTCAACTCAGCACCCTTCCATTCCGCGCAAACCCACCACTGCTCGTCCGACTCACCACAGTCGCTCCTCCTCCACTCCCTCCAAGTCAGCCTCCGTTCGGACTAAGTCAGTCTCCGGCCCTCGTGCGTCGCTGTCCGCCGTCCGGAATCGATACACTCACGACCCCGACTTCCACCCACTTAACCTTCATCCCGACGAACTCCGTCAACTCTCCGCAATGGCTGCTGCTCGCGAAGAATCCCGCACCCCAATGGATGTCGACACCAATGGCGTCAATGGCAAGACAGAACGGAGCCCTACGCCCCCTCCTCACCGTTCGAACGGCAACACTGCCGAGGCCGACAACTTCAAGCTGGCCGGTAACAAATTCTTCAAGGATGGCAACTACACACGCGCCATTGAGGAGTTCAACAAGGGTAGGTTCTTTCGTGTCCAGGCTCATGCACTCGCTACAAGATCTAATGGTGACAACCGACAGCCCTCGAGATCAGCCCCGACTCGTCCGTCTACCTGTCCAACCGCGCGGCCGCCTACATGGCCGCTAACCAGTACCTAGCCGCTCTGGAGGACTGTGAGCGCGCCCGCGAACTCGACCCCACCAACACCAAGCTCATGTACCGTCACGCCCGCATTCTGGTCAGTCTGGGTCGTCCGACCGAGGCTCTCGATGTGCTCTCCCGCGTCGAGCCCCCCGCTTCCGCTACCGACAAGGCTCCCGCCGAGAAGATGCTCCGGTTTGTCAGGCAAGCCGAGGAGGCTTTGGCTGAAGACCGTGGTGTGTCGATGGTGCTGTTCTGCCTGGACCAGGCGCGTCAGATGCTGGGTCAGGGTGTTAAGGAGCCTCGCAAGTGGACGCTGATGACGGCCGAGGCGCACTTGCGCATGGGTAACGACAACTCCTTCGGCAAGGCCCAGGATATTGCCATTGGCATGCTGCGCGAAAACAGCCAGGATCCCGATGCCATGCTGATCCGCGCCCGCGCGTTCTATGGCATGGGCGACACCGATCAGGCGTTGAAGCTGCTCAAGATGTGTTTGGGTCTGGATCCCGATATGAAGGCGGCCATCAAGATGCTGCGCACCGTGCAGAAGTTGACGCGCACCAAGGAGGAGGGTAACACTGCCTTCAAGGCCAAGGACTATCGCAAGGCCATCGAGTTGTGGACCGAGGCCGTACAGGTCGACCCCAAGAACAAGGACCAGAACGCCAAGATTCTGCAGAACCGCGCCCAGGCCTATATCAACTTGAAGGAATACGACAATGCGGTCAATGACTGCACGGAGGCTCTGAAATTGGACCCCAGCTATCTCAAGGCACAGAAGATTCGTGCTAAGGCTCATGGCGGTGCTGGTAACTGGGAGGAAGCCGTGCGCGACTACAAGGCTGTTGCTGAGACGAACCCAATGGAGAAGGGCATCCAGGAGGAGATCCGCCGGGCTGAATTCGAGCTGAAGAAGGCACAGCGCAAGGACTACTACAAGATCCTCGGGGTTTCCAAGGATGCCTCCGAGCAGGAGATCAAGAAGGCTTACCGCAAGATGGCCATCCAATACCACCCCGACAAGAACCGTGATGATCCTACTGGTGAGGAGAAGTTCAAGGAGATTGGTGAGGCTTATGAGACTCTGATTGATCCTCAGTATGTGCTCCCTTGGATTCCTGTTGATATCATAGCATACTAACCAGCGACCAGGAAGCGCGCCTCTTACGACAACGGTGACGACCTCGTTGACCCGGCTGACATGTTTGGCCGCGGCGGCATGGGAGGTATGCACGGCTTCGGAGGTATGGGCGGCATGGGTGGTATGGGCGGTATGGGCGGTATGGGTGGCACCCATATCAACATCGACCCCAGCGTCCTCTTCAACATGATGAACGGCGGAGGTGGCTTTGCTCAAGCCGGTGGCCAGCGCGGCGGAGGTTTCCCTGGAGGATTCTCCTTCTAAGCATGTCCAACACGCTTGGGTACACTAACCTTGTTTTTTTTGCATGACGAAAATGGGCGCATTGCACAAAAAGTCCGTCTTCCGTGTCTGCCAGATTCACGATGCATCACAGATAAACCGGGATGGGTTCTTTTCTTTTCTCCTTGTCATTGGCGTATTCGCTCATCACCATACATACCCACTTTCTCGTCGTGCAATCGCCCCATCCGACTCCCTCCATCTTCGACAGCCTCTCCGTGTCTCCTTTTATACTCTCCAACCTCACGAAGTTTCTAATACCTTGGAAGTCCTTTCTGAGCCCAGCATGCATGACCAACAGAACAGTGTCGTTGAATGATGGGTTGATTGACGGTTTTGAATCCGATAGACTTTTTTTTTTCTCCTTTTAATCTTCTTCCCTCCCCCCACCCACTTTTCCCCGTTCATGATGCATGGCAAGGGCAAATCCAGAGGAAAGAAAGTGTGTCTTATTTTTTTTTTTTTGATTTCTGGTTTCGTGGGCTCCGCTAGTGAGAAAGAATCCTTTCTGGTTTCGCTACTAGACGATAACGACAGATGAGAACGAGTGCTCCGTGGTCGATTTTGTTAGCCAGGTTTTTTTTTTTTTTTTTTTTACTTTCTGTACTGTTGTGATGGCAATAGGCGTTATATACCTGGGATGAGATGAGTGACTTCATTAGTGTTCTGCCACACCTTTTATTCTATTTTATTTTTTGTTTATGCCAATTAGGTTCTCTCTTTATTGTTTTCTAGATCCTGGATTCGGATGAGATCAATACTCTTTTAACTCTGAATTCTTCTTCTGGAGGTTGGATATGTTGTAGATGGGTTGTAGATTGTGAGACTCGGGTGGCCATGGGATTTGTTCGGCCATGTAGTGTGGTTTAGATCGTTTGGCTATGCTGTGAAATTCTGTTTGGGGTTGGTTGGTTGAATTGGTTAGAGTTACGGTCTGAGACGGTTAGGGTTCCTTTACATGGCAAATACCTAGAACTATAACCAGGGGTTGGTATTCGCAGGCCACCTTTACAACAGCTAGCGTACTGTGCATCAGACAGGTGGGGATAGAACAGGATAGGTCAGGATTATATACTGAATGTAAGATGTTCTATGTAAGTATCCACATTGGACGAGCGAGAGAAGACTAACTCGGCGGTCAGTATCTCAAGCCCAACAAGCCAAGTCAAGATCATCAAAACGAAGGGGGGGGGATATCTGAAGCGAAGCACTCAGAACGCGGAAAGCGATCAAAGCAAATGGTAGAAAGAGGAGAGAGGGGGGTGGAGGGAAAAAGTAGTATCAACATCATCGCCATGCAATGCAATGCATACAACAGGCAGACAGGCAGACCAAATGCTCATGCAGTCATCATCATCACTGTTACCCACGTTGAGAACGAGAACGAGAACGAGAAGCAGGGTCACCTATATACCATAGCTTGGGTACCGTACATCCTGTACATACTGCACTGTACCTCAGCCGACTAGGGCACAGCGCGCAAGTTCAATACCCCAACCCGGCCAACACCGTCCTCGTCTCATTGGCCGCCAAGCCGGACACGCCCAGCGCGCGGGACAAGGTGCCGCGCCGCAGGCGCTGCAAACCGATGGCCACCTTCCACCCCTCGGTCTCCTGCAGCACGAAGACATACCGTTTCCCTTCCTGGTCGCGCACCGACGCCCGCAGCACGTGCAATCCCCCACCGGGCTTGTCCGGGGTGGCCAGACGGCACGTGTTCTTGCACACCTTCAGCAGGTTGGCGAGGTAGGCGTCCGACTCCTCGGCGGTAGGCTCGTTGGTGCGTTTCGTGAAGGGGCCGGGGGGCGGGCCGCGCGGGGGGTGCGGGTGTTGCGCCGCGTAGCGCGGGCACCACACCTCGACGAGTTTCATCGTCCACGCTTTCACGTCCCACTCGCGCTGGCCCACGCCGCGGACGTCGTCGTCGATGAACAGTCCCTCCGTTGTGATGCGCAGCACGAGCCCGTCGGAGACCATCCCCTGGCCTGCGACGAGTTGCGCCACCGGTGTGCGGAGGAAGGCGTTGTTGAAGGCGTAGACGCCGTGGACGACGACTTTATCGGGGTCCTTTGTCGCGTAGGGCCCCCGGTTGGACGGCGGGGGCGGGGGGTCGGTGCGCGCCGTGGATTGGGAGGGCGCGTACGAGGAGGACTCCGAGTAGACGGAGGAGCTGGAGGTGGTTGTTGTCGTGGCCGTGCCGTAGGGGCGGCGGACGCGGTCGTAGGGCCGGAAGGAGTGAGCGTCGTCGTCGGCGGTGGCGGAGGATGTGGTTCGTGAGGTGGTAGGGGGTTTCTTGGTCGGGGATGGGGTTCGTGGAGCCGATGTTGCGGATGCTGGTGCTGCTTTCGCTTTGGCAGCCGCGGCGGCCTCCTGCGCATCTTTGGCCTTTTTCTCGGCGTATTTCTTCGCGGCGGCCTCCTTGAGGGCCGCGAATTTGGCATCTGCCTCCTTCTTGGCGGCGGCTTTGGCGGCGGCTTCTTTCTCCGCTGCCTCCTTCTCCGCCTTGGCCTGGGCCTCTGCTGCCTCGCGCTCCGCGCGGGCCTTGGCCTCGGCCGCTCGCCGTTGCTCGCGCTCGCGCGCCTGCGCCGCCAGACGGTCGGCGCGGGCCTTCGCCTCGGCGGCCTCTCGTTCGGCCTTGGCTTTGGCCTCGGCGGCTTCGCGCTGGGCCTGCGCTTCGGCGGCCTCGCGCTCTGCTTTGGCGCGGGCCTCGGCGGCTTCCTTCTCAGCGCGCTCGCGGGCCTCGCGCGCGGCGGCTTCCTTGGCGGCGGCCATCTCCTTCTCGAGCTGTTCGCGTCGCTCGCGCAGTTCGCGCTCCATCGCCTCGCGCTCACGCTGCTTCTGCTTCTCGCGCTGCTCGGCTTCGCGCTTGCGCTTGAAGGCTTCCATCTTGCGCCGGAGTTCTTCCTTGCGTCGCGTTTCTTCGCGGGCTTTCTCCCAGTCTGTGCCACTAGAGGGCTTGCTCGATGCTGACGGAGTAGGTTCAGGCTCGGGCTGAGGTGGTGGTGGTGGTGGTCCTCCTGCTTGCTGTTGTTGGTACTGATGTCCTCCTCCTGCTCCGTAAGGTCCTCCACCTCCTCCTGGTGGTGGTGGTGGTGGAGGTGCTGCTCCTCCCGTGTTGTTATTGTATGCGCCTCCCCCGTAATGCTGTTGCCCGTGTCCCCCACCCGGCGATCCTCCATAGCCCTGATTCCCTCCGCGCGCATAATCATTACCTCCACCCCCGGGACCCGGGCCCCCGCCTCCTCCAAAGCCCCCTCCACCTCCCCCACCGAATCCGAAGCCTCCCCGCTTCCCGCGATTACCACTTCCGCTGGCCCCGTCACTACCACCACCGCCGCCGCCGCCAGTACCCGCCTGCGCAGCGCCAAACGCCCACCCAGCCACACCCACACCCACCGCCAGAATCGCGATCCCCATGCCATTCCCGCTGGCGACGGTGGCGGCGTACCACGACTTCAAGATCGGGGAGACGGCCACCCAGACCAGCATGGCGAGGAGGGTGGAGACGCAGCCGGCGATGAAGCTGTTGCGCTGGGTCTGCAGGGAGGGAAGGTAGAGGAAGCCGGAGCCCGCGGAGTGCGGCGGGATGATGAAGATGTCGTAGTTCCCCGGCGGGAGATCGGAGGTTTTGCGGTATTCGCCGTGGGTGGTGTTCGGCTTGGTGCCGTGGGGTGGTGGAGGGGGTGGGGGTGGACCGTCGTCCATTTTTTGGGTGGGGTGATTCTTTTTTTCCAGATGCTGATTAGATTATGTGATAACAGTTGTATGTATTTGGTTATAGTTATAGATGGTGATAGGGCGTGATTTTGAGGGGTGCAGGGTGCAAGGTGGAGGGTGGAGGGTTGGTTTCGGCGACAGCAACGGGTGGTCCGTGGGTTTTGGTTGGGGTATTATTTTAGGGTCTGGGGTAGAGAGATGGGACGGCCGTCAAACTCGGTTTTTTGAGGTTGTGTTTGGGGTGGAGGGTGCAGCTGGCTGGGATATTTTGATTGCGTCCGTCGAGAAGTGTTTAATGCAGGTGAGGGAGATGGTCGTGTCGGGGTGGTCGTGGATAGGGCATGGTGTTTTAGCACGTCATGAATTAGGCGCTGATAGTGGCAGCGCGTTTCTGATAGGACGCTGTCAGTGTTTTGTTTTTTTTTTTTTTTTTTTTTTTTTTCGCTCTCAATCTTCATTGAGGGATTGGAGTAGGAGTAGATGAGACTCACTAATTAGAGAGGGGGGGAGTGAGGGAGGAAGAGTCAATGCGCAGTCAATGCGACGGAGATGTTGAGAGAAGAGAAAAGAAAAGAAGAGAGAAGAGAGGGGAGAGTTGGAAGAAGAAGTTGTGTCGAGAGTGGACAATGGATAGTTGACAGAACACACTACAAACTAGCCTGTATAACTTAGTTAACTACTAGTTAATTAGTTGACTGATAACCCTGGCAGATGACAACTTAGTGTCACCCTCGGAGACTTCTGGTGGTACTTTGGGTGTTTACTCAGAGGCAACGGTCGGTGTTACCTCTTACTTAAATTATATCAATTGATCTATCTTGATGAGCATTTGAAGATGCGTGTGAATGGTTGGGTGGTGTTTCAGTGCATACGCGGCCCACAGGATGGCAGTTCTCATACTCCGTAGATTCATATAAAGAAAGTAAGTATTCCATGGAATCTACGGAGTACGGATCGATACCCACATCGGATCCCCATCTCCATCCACATTTTTGCGGCGGACAAGCGACCCAGCAGATCTCCGAGAAGCCATGGAGAATGATTCTGTCAAGGACCCAAACATTCCAGCCTGCAAGCCAGTCCGCCAGTCCGCCAGTCAGCCAGCCATCAAATCTCCACCACGGAGAACTCATCCGTAGGAGGCTTAAGTTTCGCAAGAATGAGCTGCTGCTACCGTGGGATAAGTAATATCATCAGCAAGATATAGTCGAGTAGAAACACGAGTAAAACACGAGTAAAATACGAGTAAAATACTGCAGTCCATAGTGGAGCCATGCTCGCATGCTCTGACCAGGCGGTGGTCTTTGTTTGTTTTGGTTTCGACGCTTTGGGCGATGGGTCGCCCGGTAGATTTTAGGCGGAAAGTTATGCTAAAGCTGACATAAGCTATGTCACCGCATCCCCTCGTCCACATGCTTTCTGCCTCAGGCCAGTGGCCTCTATCGTCTTGTCCACGGTTGTTTGGCTAGCACCAGTTGCAGCGGTGGTAACTGTTTCAAGGTTATTAATAGGTGCGCTGGACTGATAGCCAGTATAGAACTCGATAGACTGACCTCTTCGTCTCTCCAAGTTATCCCCGCCTGACATCCATGCTGAGATGACCCCGTGAATTGCAGCCACCGGCCAACATCACGGGGATGGGATGGGATGTCTGCCTGTGATGCCTGGGATGCCTGTGATGCCTATCTCGAGACCACAACACATTAGACGAAAAGGCTGGCGGAAGGGCTCGCTAACATTTGTCTCTACCTCTCGCTTCCCTCACTCTTTTTTAAAGTAAAAATATACCTGTTCAACACAACGAAATAGACTTGTTGATAGCATTCTGCCCTCCTGGGTCAAGGCGGTCAATCCCCTCGTCTCCGACCTCCACCTCCCCCTGCCTGCCCTGTCATTCATCGACTCCCCCTCCCCCATTCCAATCCATTCCGATTCCCCCTCAGTCCTGCTGGCTGCTGTTTGTGCTGCTGCCTTTTGCTTCTCTCCCCCGCTACTTTCTGACTCATTGATCTATATTCATTAACCTTCATTTTTGGAGAAATCCTCTACTACATCTCTCCCTCTTCCCCGCGCCAACTGTCCTCTCGCCCCCGTCTACCTCGGGTTCAGCTCCTTGGACCCTCACTATCGTCACCACCACCGATCCCTTGGATACTGACCCCCGGACGGCTCGATATATCGGTTGATACCTTCTTGATTTTGCGTCCTATGCAGCAGCCATAGACCTCTTTTTGTCCGCCACATCGACCGTCGAGCCCCGAGAGGGCCCCTCCTCCGCCCCTCTCCTCCCCCCTGATCCGATCGCTCCCGCAACATGTCCTCCCAACAACCAAATCCTGCCTCGTACCAGAGTCATGCGGCGCCTCATCTGCCCATCCCCGTCTACAATCCGGTAGCGGCGATCGCAGCCCCCGCGGGGACCTTTCTACCCGGGACCAAAGTTCAGGTTGGCAGCCATCGCGTGGTCGTCGAGAAATACCTCTCCGAGGGAGGTTTCGCCCATGTCTACGTCGTGCGCCTACCCCAACCCGTCGATGGCTCCGATCGGGCAGTTCTCAAGCGCGTGGCGGTCCCGGATAAGTCGGCCCTGGCCAACATGCGCACCGAGGTCGAAACCATGAAGAAGCTCAAGGGGCATCGGCACATCGTCACCTACATCGACTCCCATGCGTCACAACTCCGCGGTGGTGGATACGAAGTGTTCTTGCTGATGGAGTTCTGCGATGGCGGCGGTCTGATCGACTTCATGAACACGCGGCTGCAAAATCGCCTGACCGAACCCGAAATCATCAAGATCTTCTCCGACGTGGCGGAAGGTGTGGCCTGCATGCACTACCTCAAGCCCCCGCTTCTGCACCGCGATCTCAAAGTGGAGAACGTCCTGATCTCGCGCCAGGGCAGGGCGGCCCTTTACAAGCTTTGCGACTTTGGATCGGCCGCGCCCCCTCGCCCGGCCGCCACCTCTGCCGCCGAGGGTCGGTTGATTGAAGATGACGTCCAGCGCCATACCACCCTGCAATACCGCAGTCCCGAGATGATTGATGTCTATCGGAAGCAACCGATTGACGAGAAGAGCGATATCTGGGCCCTGGGGGTCCTCCTGTACAAGCTGTGTTATTATACCACCCCGTTCGAAGAGGTAGGCCAGATGGCGATCTTGAATGCCAGTTACAAGTTCCCGAGTTACCCGGCCTTCTCGGATCGCTTGAAGATGCTGATCGGTAGGTTTCCCGGAACTTTGTCGTGATGGCCGCGCTAACCCAGCCAGCTTGGATGTTGAAGGAACTTCCGACGAAGCGGCCAAATATTTATGAAGTGGTGCGCGAGGTCTGTCACATGCAGGGCAAGGACGTCCCCATCGGTGATGTAAGTACTGCGCTTACCTGTCACATTGCTTGTCCTAACAACTCGGACAGATCTACGCTGCTCGCTCCACATCGGAAGCCCGCCGGTATCAGGAATTACCGCCCTCCCCCACCGAGGCGCCACAGGTTGGTGCCGTCTTCTCTCCGCCGGTCCAGGAGACCCAGATCATTCCTGAGATCGCACCGATGCGCCGCGGCCGGCCGACCAGACCGACGCAGTCCTCGCACCACTCGGCCAAGCCCAGTCCGTCCCCATTCCGGGGCTCCGGGGATCCTTTCTCCGTCCTAGACAATGCCCAGCGTCCCCGCGACTCAGCGGACGAATTTACCAACCGTTTCCCCTCGTTGGATCAATTCCAGATTTTGCACGAGAAGGGGGGTAAGTTCGACTTTGAGTCTGCCGTGCCGGAGTCTAGTCCGGAAGATGATGACCTTGCGCGGCGCCTCACCAATGCGCTGGCGGACGATGCCTTTGCCAAGCACCAGTCACCGGGTCCGGAGGGATCTACCAGCCAGCGTCCCACGCAACCTCCGTCGACCCAATCTGCTCCGGTCGAACGCGTCGAGAATGCGCGCGATGAAGGACGCGCCTCGGTGCCGCTGTACCAACCTGCCCCGCAGCGACCTACTATGGTCTCGACTGGTACGATGACCTCACCGCCGCCGACGCCTGGTGTGGCCGATTACAAGCCGTCTGGTCGCCCCGTTTACAAGTTCCCCCCGGCCGACCATCAGCGACGCCCATCCAGCCACAAGCAGCCATCAGAGTCGGACCTCAAAGCCAAAGCTCCATCACCGTCCACGAACGCCGTGGTCCAACCTCGAGGGTCCTCCGATCGGATCTCGGATTTGTCGGCGTCACCCCGACCCTCCCTCGAAGGCGGCCGACCCAGCAATCTGGAGGTGGGCGAGTCGGCGGGGCGTTCGCGCTCGGCCAACGGTCGTTCCCGCCCAGTGTCGGTCCATGCTGGGGCACGATACGACCTACCCCGTGGGTCGGAGAGCGCGCGCTCGTCCCTGGATCTGCCCCGGTCGCCCTACTATGAGGGCGGGGCACCGTTGCAGCATGCGCGGACGGAGGCGGACTCGCTGGCCAACATCTCGTCGGACGTGGACTATCTACGCGCGCGGGAAGAAGAAAGCAACAAGAAGCGCGACAAGCGGTACAGTGGTACAGCCAAACACGGCAAACGGTCGAGCTTGTCGACCTTGTCGCTGTCCGGCACCAAGATGTTTGCGGGGCGGTTCGGCGACGCCTTTCGACGGTTCGAGCACAGTAACTCGGAGAGCAAAGTGCAGTCCCCCGTTACCGAAGAGGCACCCAACAAGTCTCCGATGATGCTCACGAGTGCAGATCTGACCTCGGTGCCGGCCAGCGAGCTGATTGACATGGACGGCAACGAGGATATCTCGCCGGAGATGCGGCGGGAGCTGGAGCGGCGCCGGCTCTCCCAGGAGGAGAAGCGAGTCGCCAACGCGGCCGCCGAGTATCGGAAACGGGTGGCTGAAGGCGGACAGCCTGGGGCTGGGGCTGGTGGGTGGCGCGACGGGCCACGGTCGCAGGCGATCCAGAACAAGGTGCAGTCCCTCTTAGGCGAGTCGGCCCGGGCTCCGCCGCCGCCCAAGACGGCGACGGGCTACGGACGATACACGGACGAGACGGCGGGGGCTTTGCCGGCAAAGCCTACGGAACTGCGGTCGAGCCGGGCAAGTGCGCCAGCCGAGCAGCCGACGAGCATTGGCAAACAAGCTACGGCCAGCGGGCGGCCGGGGTCTTCCTCGGGGGCACCACGTCCAGCGTTGCCTCCCAAACCGAAGAGTCTGCGCATGCCCACGGGGACGGAAGGCCAAGCGGGCAGTCAGGATCGGAGTCCCACGGTGGCGGCGACGCCAGCCAGTGCGGGCGGGGAGGATTGGGAGGCCAACTTCAGTCGGCGGTTTCCGAGTCTATCAGGATTAGAGATGGAGACGGAGATTGAGTTGCCGCGGGTGGCTCCCAATAGTCTACGGACGAAGGAGGTATAGTTGGTCATTGGTATACATATATGCTTAGAGCGTGGTTGTGAGCGATGTGAGCGATGTGAGCTATAATTGTACTGGTGGTGTGGATAGACATGTTCAAAGTTAATAACTTACTGCTGCATATGATTTCTAGAGGCTGTAGTCATTTCGATGGATTGATTGTTGAGACATTATAGATCAGATGGATTGTATATTCATAGATTGTTGCTCGGGCACCGGGGGGGGGATACCAAAGCGGTTAGCGCAGTCTTGTGGTGGTTTGGTTTCTTCTCCGCACCACCTCCGAGACAATCAGAAGACAATCAGCTTCTCATCACCAAGCACTCATCACCATGGCCCCAGTAACCCTTACCACCGTCGACCGTACGCTCTTACTCAATCCATCACGTTACCGTATATACTAACACATCCGACCCTTCACAACCAGATGACCTAAAAGAAATCATCCAACACCTATTCGAGATCCAATCCGCCGTCCACGGGTACCTCGGTCCGGAGACCCAACAAGAGCTCGTCCGGAAGATGTACGTTGTGCCCTTTCCTTACCCCCCCCCCCCCCCCCCCCCAAATTCAACCCAAACAACCTCTAATACTAACATACTGACTCCCTCGGCAAAACCAGTAAAAACCTCACCCTCGCCCTCCAAAACCTCCAAACCCACACCGCCCCCACCAACCCAGACGCCACCTCGACAGCCAGCAACAACCCGCAGGACCCTCCCCTGGGGAGCGTGCAACTCCCGCCGGAGATTATTGATTACGTGGACGCGGCGCGCAACCCGGACATCTACACGCGCGAGTTCGTGGAGCTGGTGCAGCGCGGCAACCAGGACCTCAAGGGGAAGAAGGAGGCGTTCCGCGGGTTTCGGGACGTGCTGGCGCGGGAGATCCGCGGCGCCATGCCCGAGTGTCGCGGGGAGGTGAGGCGGGTGTTGGAGATGACGGGGGGGGAGGAGTGATTCCTTGGGGAGCATCAAAGGAACGCTTTTGGGGGGGGGAAGGGGGGTTTAAGGGGAAAAAGAGGGTTTTTGTTGTATCGGTTGAGAGCTTGGATTGAAATGTGGATGGCGTTGCTTGGGGGTTATGGTTTATGTCATGGTGTTTCAGAGTTGGGGAGTTTTGGTTTTTTGCAGTGGAGGGAGAGGGCAATAAATGCCGATCAATTAATTAATTGGGTGAAGCAGGCAGTGCTGGGGCAGGAATGATACTACTAAGTACTACTACTACTCATCATACTCCATTTGAACCAAAAATAAACCCTTCCGTATCCGCAAGGTGAATGGTGAATCAGTCATGGATGACATTTCCAGGTCCACGTGTTGACAGCGGACGCAGGGGATGATCGTATCGCGATCGCAGACACAGAGCTGGGAATGATATCAGTGACTTATATCAGTTAGGTAACTTATGAGTACCAATTAATAACCAGTAATTTATTGACTACTCCGTCAGTCGAGGGAGTGACGAGTCGAGTGGAGCTGTCTTTTTCTTGTCTGTCCTTGACTTTTCCCCGCGTTTGTTTGTCGGTCAATCTGGGTCTAGTAAAGGATGACTGCATAAGTTAGTTAGTACTTACTTAGTATCTTCTCGTGACTCGCTGCCTGTTCTTCTTCTTCTTCTCCTCTCTGCTCTCTCACACTCTCTCACTCTTCTCTTCCCTCTTCCACTGCCTCCCTCTCGCTTCCTCTTACCCTTCCCTTTCCTTTCCTTTCCTCTCCTCTCCTCTCCTCTCCACCTCCTCTCCTCCTCTCCTCTCCGCTCCTCTCGATACTTCCTCCAGTCCACCACTAGCTTCATACTACACTACACTACACTACACTATACTACACTACACTACACTACACTACACTACACTATACTACTTCCATCCATTTCAACCCAACTACCCGACCACTCTTAACTCCAACCCACCCATTCATACCATCCAACGATGAAACCATGATCACCGGCCCGACCACATCCCCCGGCGATGGCGTCGTCGGGGGCTACACCGGCCACAGTACGGCCCTCCGCATCGCTATTGCAACCCTGGCCGCCATCAGCTGGTACAACGCCGTCGAGCTGGTCATCCTCGTCTTCGTGACCTTTGCCCAATTCCGGGGCCCCTACTTCTGGTCGCTGCTGATCTCCTCGCTGGGGCTCCTCCCCTACTCCACCGGCTTCCTCCTCAAATACTTCGAGCTGGCGCCCGCCGCCCTGTCCGTCACCCTGATCACCATCGGCTGGTACACGATGGTGACGGGCCAGTCGGTGGTGCTGTACTCGCGGCTGCACCTGGTGCTGCCCAACCCGCGCATCCTGCGCCAGGTGCGGTACATGATCACCATCGACGCGTGCCTGCTGCACCTGCCGACCACCGTGCTCACGTACGGCTCGAACCTGGCCCCGCGCAAGGCCGCCTTCATCGCCGGCTACAACATCATGGAGAAGATCCAGATGACCTGCTTCTGCCTGCAGGAGTTCATCCTGTCGGCGCTGTACATCTGGGAGACGGTGCGCATGCTGCGCCTCGACCCGGACCGCGGCAAGCGCAAGATCATGTACCAGCTGGTCGCCATCAACCTGATCATCATCTTTTTGGACCTGGGCTTGCTGGTCATCGAGTACCGCGACCTCTACATCATGGAGACCATGATCAAGGGCGTCATCTACAGCGTCAAGCTGAAGCTCGAGTTCGCCGTCCTCGGCAAGCTCGTCCTGCTAGTCCGCGGCCATCACGTCTGGAAGTGCGACTCCGCCCTCGCCGTCAGCAGTCCCCCGCCGCCGCCGACCGCCGTCGACGAGCAGCAGCCACCCACGATCACAACCGGCCGCGGCGGGGCGACCATCACGGATTACCCGGACTTCGTCGACGCCACCCGCGTCACCTCGGACCTGACGCACCCCGGCACGCACGCGCCCATCACGACCCGCCGCCGGTCGCACCCCTGGATGGACAGCGAGGACGTCTCGATCGCCATGTTCGAGCACGCCACCTGCACGACCACGCGCAGCAGCACCACGCAGCGGAGTCTCAGCGGCCGCCGCCTCGACCATCCGCGCACAGGCCACTCGGACGGCTCGCACGTCTCGCAGTCGTGGAGCGGCGAGACGCAGACCAACCACTCGTTCCTGTCGGCCACGGGCCAGGAGCGGGAATTGAGTCCGGCCGACTTCACGGGGGACTGGGGGAAGCCCCAGGGGAGCTTTTAGGCGGTACTTATTCAGCGGAATAGGTTTATCATGATTGAATGAGTTATGACGTATGCGGTGTTTGTCCGGTTTTTACGGGGGGGGTAAAGCCCGTTTAGTATATTGGGTAGTAATCCATGCACATATTCAGTCTGTACTTTGTATCTAGTCGGAAATAAGCAAGCTGGAAGCAATCTCACAGTCAAACACGATGTATCCAGGAACCCTGGGGAGTTCTGAGTGAGTATCACAGGACGGGATACGTCAAACTGCGAAGTACGGACGGAGTAAGAAGTTAACTACTACTATACTCCCCCAAGGTACGGGGGCCCCAGTCCGAGTCCGGGAAAGTCCAAAAGTGGAGCCCGTGAACCAACTGGAATGTGGACTGTGGATTGGTGTGGGCACTGCAGTGGACACTGGAATGCCGCTTACGGCTGAACCCGCCCCCGACCATCTCCTGGACCCGTGGTACGTTACGTAGGGAGGGGAAAGTCCAAAGTCAAAACTTGAAGGAGAGTCTACTTGATGTGAGGTACTTATATTGGATTGGATGCGATAATCTCCGTACCTGAATCTCCTCCATTTTCCCCCACAGCCAGGCAAGCACCACGGGTATCGTACCGTATCATACTGTACTGTACTGTACTGTACTGTCCTCGGACTATTTGCCATGGCAAAGCTAGAGCATTTAGATAGGTACAGTACGGTACAGTACGTAGGTCAAGTAAGCAAGGTTCGCCGGATCTCGTTCGATCCGATTCAGCCGAGTCTTCACTGTGCGTACTTACTCTGTACCTGGAGTGCCTTGATAGTGAAGTGTAAGTTTACTAGGTAAGTAGGTAGGAGGTGGGTAGGGTAAGCAACCCGGCCAACACAACCCGCCCAATTGGAATGGTTGTTGTTGGGTGCCTTGTGCGGCCTGCTTAGCCTGGGGTCCCGGGGGGGGGAAGGGCAGCCTAAGTTGTCAGGGTCTGCGCACATTCTGATGAGTATTGTATTTTCTTGTTCGGGTGGGGGTGGGGGTGGACTCTACTGCAGTGTACTGTACTGTACTCTACATGTCCAGGCAGGCAGGAGGGAGGGTGGACTGGATTGAACTGAGCTGAGCCCTGCTACGGCTACTGTAATTGCATCTGCCTTCTGCCCCCTGCCCCACGGGGAAGCTGGGTCATGCCCACTGCATTCCTGTAAGACTTCATGTAATCATCATCAGAGGGAAGGAAGGAGAGTTGCAATTGCGATGTTAAGTTTACCCTTTGATCGATTGGACCTATGTCTCCTCGTACAGTACAGGACAAGAGTACCTCAGCAGTATTGTACTAAGACAGACTAAGCCTTTTCTCGCCCTGTCTCCTACCATAGTCTACTACCTCAGACCTGACTGAGACGAAAGCCTTGCTACACACACGATGCACCATCGCAAGACAATCATAATCATTACACTATCCACAAGTCTCATCGATCAACATGGTCAAGACGAATCAAACAGAAACAGACCCAGAACCCAACGCCCACGCCGTACCCAGCATGCCGGATGCATCTGCATTTGCAAACTCCAAGCGCCAATTCCAGCCATATGGACACCAGTTCAGTAAAAAGCACCAAAGGACACAGGAAGTCCCAAGTCGAAGGAACACGCTACACAATCTGATGCGAGAAAAAAAAAACAGCTCAGCAACTACCCCACTTCGTAGTCTCCACCACTCCCAGAATCGAACATGTGAACATGCTACTAGGTATTCTCCAACATATGTAAATCATCAGGGGACCCGTATCGCACGACTCAATGCAACGCTCAAACATTCAAGAACGGCTCTTGGGCTGCGACAGCAAGTGCAGACGGCTCATAGTCAGCACGCCTCGGCCGCGAGCACGAGCGCTGCCCGGCGTGGTGGCGGTGGTGGTGGTGCTGGCGCGGCCCGCCGAGGGTCGGGTTGCAGAGCGGAGCGGAGTGTGGGCGCGGGCTTTGGTGGGCGTGGGGGTACCTGCCACACTCGAGGCTGTCTCCTTGGTAGCACTGGGAGTGCCCGTGGCCTTGGCAAACAGAGTAGAGGCACGACCGGTCTTCTTGAATGGCGAGGGCGAGGGCGCGCTCATCTTGAGGCGCTTGGCGCTGCGCGCTCCCGCATTATCGCCTGGAGGCACGTTTTCGGCATCAATATCCTCCGCCTCGACGGCCGTGCGGTTGCGCTTCTTGTGACCAATACCATGGGGCACACCGGCAATGTCGGGCAAGGAACTAGCGTCGTGCTTCTCCTCCTCAACGGTAGGACGGTTGCGTTTCTTGTGGCCGATACCGTGGGGCACACCGGCAATCTCGGGCAGAGGAGTGGCGTCGGAAGGACGCACCTGGCGGATAGTAGGAGTGGTCGCCTCGCTGTTCTTGGTGGTGCTGCCGATCTTGCTGGGGCTGCGGGAGTACTCCGGGGTCAAGATAGGTAGAGTCGGGTAAACAATGTCAGAAACCACCCGAGAGGCACCTGCAGTGGGAATTTTCGAAGGAGATGGCGAGAATACGATTTCCTCCGGAGCATCCTTCACGCAGGGAGTGAACTCGACGCGCTTTTTAGGCGAGGGAGTGTGCGACGGTTCCTCGGTGGCGTCCCGAGACGAGCCGAACAGCATGTTCGAGCTGAAGTCGGGAGCCGCCACATGGGTGCCTGCCGCAATCTTGAGGGGGTCTTTGGAGAAAAGCTGGTGGGGTTGACGGAGGATCGACCGGAGTTGGCTGAAATTGGGAATGTTGCTCTTTAGCCGGGGGTTGAAGTCGGTCTGAGGCGTGCGCGGAACCTCCGGCTGCGTGGGGGCTGGGGAGCGGACCAACGAGGGAATCATCGAAGTGCGAGCAGGTCTCACGGTCGACGCACGCGCCGCCGAGGCTCGAGTCGGCGTCATCAAAGACTTGCGGAAAGAGTGCTTGGGACGCGTGAAACCGGGCTTGGGGCTGTTCAGAGTAGGCAGACGACTGGTCGAGGCGTCGTCGGTCTGATTGTGCTTGACGCGTTTAGCCGAAGCAGCAACCGGAGCAGGAGAGGGCCGTGAAACGGGGGCCTTAGAAGGCGAAGGCGACTTGCTGTCGGTCTCGTCCAATCGTGCCTTGGAGTTGGTTCTCTTGAGAGTTTTCTTCTCGATGACCGGCTGGAAGCGACCCGGAGCGGCACGGAAGGCCGAGGGATGGTTGGCGATGGAGTCCATCTTCTTGAATTCGGCCATGTGAGCATCGGTGAAACGGTCGGTCTTTCCCTTGGGCTGCACGATCTTTCTCTCAGTGGGCTCGGACTTGTCCTGTGCGCTGTTGGCCCGATCCTTGACCATCTGCGCCTTGATCTTTGCGGCGTCCAGGCGCACGCTCTCCATGAGCTTCTTGGCCTCGTCGCTCAGCTGGGCCTCTTGGCTGGCGAACTTGAACTCAAACGCAGGGGTACCATAGTACGCGGACGCGGGGGAATCTCTAGCCTTGGTCGGAGTGCTCTCAGTCGCGGTGTCCTTGACGACATTGCCCTCGGCGTCCTTCTTGACGGGGTTGAACCCGAGAACCAAGCCGGAGTCGGGCTGCTTAGTGGTGCTCTGGTGGACCTTGCTGGGGTGCATATCCTGGTGGGAAGGACGCGCCATGACGGTCGAGGGGGTCTTTGCACCAGGACCCTTCGCCGCCGCGGGGGTAGCCCTGAGCGGGGTGGAAACGCTCGGGATTCTGGAAGGGGTGGTGCCCTTGACTGGCGAAGTCAACTGGATAATTCTCTTGGGGGTCGCCTCGACTCGCGCGGACGCGGCATTGGGGGTTTTCTTGGGCGTAGCATCGGCACGATCGGACGCGTCGCCGGTGCCCTTCTTGGGGGTCGCTCCGCTCTTGGAGAACGCGGCGCTCTTCATCTTCTTGAACGTCGACTCGGCCTTGTCGAACGCGGCAGTGATGGATCGCTTTTTCGTCCGCTCCGCCCTTGCGGCTGCGGCACGCGTAGATTCGGGTTCGGTTTCCTTGGATGCAGTTTCGGGGGCCTCGGCTGTAGCAGGAACAGGCTGAGGAGGTTCGGGTTTTTCGCTGGCGGGAGCAGACTTCTTGTCCGCTACGACAGGGGCGTTGTCGGCTTCGCGTTCAGGTTCGGGATTGGGTTCAGAGCTGTTGACAACGGCGGTCTCCTCACGTTCGATAACTGGAGGTAGATCGGTAGGTTCCCGGGTGGGTTGGGATTTCTTCTTGCTCCTTGTGGATCGTTTGTTTGGCTTTGTAGGAAGCTGGTCGTCATGCCGATTGTTGGTGTTGACGTGATCTTTGTTGACGTGACTGTGCTCAGCGGGGCCAGGTGGTGGCTGAGGTTCCTAAGCGGGTCACCCAGTGTCAGTGACCTGAGATGCACAGGGTAGCATTCCACAACCCCCTCCCTCTCCCTCGGATCTCGCCTGATCCTTCACGTCGCTGGAGGGTGGGATGCTCGGATGGGCGAATGGCTTACCTCTGACAAGGACGCATCGCGATTGCGCAGACGGGCGGACCGTCGGACCGCCATAGTCGCTATATACAATGAATTGGTGATGGGATGTGATGAAGTACGGGGATAAATGGGGTGCAATCGAGGATCCAACGGTGGCAATGCACGAGAATGACGACAAGAGGAGAATTGAAGGCATGGGGTAAAAGGGCGAATAAACAAACCCGCGGCCAGGCGGTGAGCTGACGTCAAAGCTTGGATACGTGATCACGTGCACTCATGCATCCATCCTATACACATTTTCATTCTACTACTTGATTTGAATCACTAACAACAGATAGTGGTACCAATAACTACAAGCCAAAAGGATATGTCTCCTCCATGCCCATCACCGTTTTCGGCTGCACCGTCTCCAGCGGCTTCACCGCCTCCGTCTCATCGAACCAGATATACGCGTCGAACTGCTGCTGCAGGTCCGCCTGCGAGTAATGCGACATGCGCTCCGTGTCCGGCCGATAGATGACGCCGATGAACCGCTCGAGCCTGTGGCTCTCAGCGGCCATGGCGTCCTTGAGCGGGGGACTGATGCGTCCCTCGCGCAGATCCCACACGAAGCGCGGGATGCCCGTGTGATGGGCCACCGACTCCCAGCTATCGGGCCTCGAGGGCCGGACGGCCATGATCTCCATGTCCTCGTCCCACTCGTGGGCGGCGGCGACGGTGCCCGTGTGCGTGCCGCAGCCGAGGATGGCGACGTTCTCGCGGCCGAAGCGCTCGCGACACAGCTGGCCGACGTTGACCTCCTTGCGGCGCGTGCCCATGCTCGTGAACCGCGCATCCCCGCAATGGGAGTTGTGCGCCCACACCACGGCCTTGCTGCCCGCAGGTCTGCTTTTCAGAACGCGGCGCAGCGTGTCCACCATGTGCGTGTCGCGCAGCGTCCACGACGAGGCCGAGCTGTAGTACATGGCCTTGTAGTAGCGCTCGGCGTCGCGCACCAGGTACGCGTTCTGCTGGCCGCTGTGGTACTCCTCGCCGTCGTGCACATCTTCGGAATACTCCAGCCGCCGGGCCAGCAGGTCGCGCAGCATCTGCACCACCCCTTGCTCGCAGTCCGCCATGCCGCGCAGCGAGGCCAGCCCGTACGCGGTGGGGTCCTCCACCCACGGTTGCAGGCAGCCGTAGCGGCGGCGTGCGTCCTTCCCCGCCGCCGGGTCGATGCGGTCCAGGTAGTCGATGACCGCCTTGATCGACGCGCCCATGCTGTACAGGTCGAGGCCGTAGAACCCGGCCTTCTGGGCGGGATCGGTCAGCGTCGCGTTGCGGTTGCGCATCCATTCGACCAGGTCCTGGGTCTCGCGGTTGCGCCACATCCAGGTGGGGAACCGCTTGAAGGGCTCATGCGCGTCGTCATCATTGCTGCCTTGTCGGATCCGGGCCTGGGGGCCCGGGCGCTGGCGCACGTACCGGTCGATGGATTCCGCGTCGGGCCAGTCGGCCTCCACGGCGACGATGTTGAAGCCGTGGTGTTCGATCAGCCGCTTGGTGATCTCCGCGCGGGCGGTGTAGAACTCCGAGGTTCCATGCGTGCCGTCGCCGAGGAGGACGACGCGGTATTCGCCGAAGGTATCGAAGTGAGACCCAAAACTGGGGTCGTGGATGGCGGGCAGAGGCTGTGCTGCTGCGGTGAAGAGATCTTGGAATTGCGACATCTTTGAGGTCGGTTTGAACAGTCGGGCTAGACGCCAGAGCTTAGCTGTCATAAGTGAGCGATTCAGCCCATTTTCGGGAATGTGTTTGTTATGATGGAAGTTAGTAGTAAATGCCCGGAGTACGCGTGGAGCTGATATACTGGGACGCAGTCGAATTAGGGTTCGGCAGCGGCGTAAATGAGATCACCACCGGGTCATCGTGACTTGATCTTTGCCACATTTTCGAGCAATGAACGAGGAGGGTCATCTACGAGTAATATGCTCATACCGAGTACAGTATTAGAGGAGCTATAGCATCCAGTAATACTTCTTCGATGTCAATCCTCCAACCCTGCCGATCCCCTTCCCAATCCTTCACCACCATCTATACCCCAGATCCCAGATTCCCCAGACCCTCAGACCCCACACTCCAACGCTACACACAGTATATCAAACTCCCAACCTCCAAAGAAAAAAAAAAAAAAGAAATGCCCACCCACCCCCAAAGACTAACCGCCTTCATCCGGGCCCAAGAATCCCTGTACGGCCCAATAACCACCATCTCAGACCCCGCGCAATGGATTCCGCCGGCCCAATCCGGCGGCCACCGAGGCCGCTACCTCTGGACCGACGCCTTCGGCGTCCTCAACTTCCTAACCCTACACCGTGAAGTCAACCGACCCCAAAACCAGCCTCAAACCCACCCCGAACCACAGCAAAAAGACCACTACCTCACCCTGGCAACAAACCTAATCACCACCGTCCACCGCACCCTCGGCACCACCCGGTCCTCACCCCCGCGACCCCTTCCGCACGCCACGCCCTCCAACCCCCTCGCCGGCGGCCTCCGCATCGGCAAACCCCACGCCCACGGCCCCGACAGCGACGGCCAATACCACCATTACCTGACACTGTGGATGTTCGCGCTGAACCGGACGGCGGTGGTCACACGCGACAGAACCTGGAACGATCAGGCGGTGGCGCTGGCGACGGCGATCCATCCACATTTCGTGCGTGGCGCTGGCGGCGGTAGCAGCAGCGGACGTGACCCGCACCACCACCAGCAGTCCCCCAAAATGGTGTGGAAGATGGACGTCAACCTGGAGGAGGTGTTGGTCGCGTCGGAGGGGAATCTCGATCCCGTGGATGGGTTGGTGGTGTTTCGGTTGCTGCGGGAGACGGATCGGTGGTTTCGGGGGGAGAATTCCCAGCCCGGAAATGAAGGGGTGCTGGGGGATGAGATTGAGGATTATCGGAGGATCGTTAAGCGGAAGGGGGAGGGGTTCGTCTCGCTGGATCCCTTGGATTTGGGGATGGCGATGTGGACGGCGCATTGGGTGGCAGACATAAAAGGGGAGGAGTGGGCGGGGAGGATGGCGGAGGATTGTTGGGGGCGGGTTTGTATGCCTCCCTTTCCTGTGGATTTGGGTTGTGGTTAAAAGGATGAATGAATGAATGAGTGAGTGAGATGTGGTGCTGATGCTGCAGAAATCAACAGTTGACTTGTTCGAGAGACGACACTACCTTGACCGGGACCTCCGCGCCCGGTTGGCCTTCCGCGAGTTCGGGACGTGTTTGGGCCTCCGATGCATGGCGGAGCAGGCTTCGGATAAAGATCGCGCGGTCGAGCTGAAGACCTACGCGGATCGCATTGTGGAGTGCTGGGATCCGTACATCTGGACAGAGACGGGGCGCAATGCGACGCCGGAGGAGTTGCGGCCCATCACGCGAGTCATGTATGCCGCGGCTTTGATCCCCGGAGGTGAGTCGTCTGAGGCCTTTGCGATCTTGAAAACAAGATTGACGTACAACAGCGTTCTGTCGGGACTATTTCGGACCTGAACCCGTTGCTTGACTGGTCAAGCAATTAGATAATTCGCAATATATAACTACCTGATGCATTGAGGTAAGTGTACTCTACAGAGTCAGTCAACCATGTAGTCCCCAAAAAAAGAAAAAAAAAATGCGAACATGTACAGTATGTAAACCAGAGCCCGAGGAAACTCCCCTCCCTCGAACATCCATCACTCTATCAACGCCACAGGCATAAAATCACAAAACCCAAACTTCTAAACCCCAGGTAGCCCCACAATCTCCCTCCACGGGATATTGGTCCGAGGGAGAATGTAAATCGTATAAACCGTGCCCAGTGCAATCAGAAGACCCGTTACCTGCAGAGGAAACATTAGCCCCAGAAATCTCACAATCCAGAGTGACCGAAAAAAAAAAAAAAAAAAAAAAAAAAAAAACATACCTTCTCAAACCAAGTGTGAAACCAAATAGCGGTCATCAACAACATCCACATCCCCAGGCCCACGACCGTCCACGCCAACCGTGCTGACCACACCGCGAACACATCCTGCGCATCATCATCATCATCATCATCCCCGTCCTTATCAATTGCATCCGTCTTCTCCCCCTCTTTCTTCTCCTTCGAATCCATCTCCTCCCGGGACAGCCTGGCGCCCCAGACCTCAAACCCAATCAACGAAGTCATCAACACCAACATGAACACATGTCCACTGACATCGTGCCCGCCGCGCCACGCCCCGCCAGCCCCCTTACACGCCACGGCCGTCGCCAGCGTCCCGAAGTCGGTGGTCGTGTAAGGATTCTCCGCCTCGGGGATCGCCCGCTCGCACTTCCCGCCCGTCAGCACGAAGCTACGGTCGATCAGCGCCGGCCCGAAGAACCATTGCGTCGTCAGGTACCACACCGTCGTGGCGAGCGCGTACCGGATGACGGCCTGCGTCGTACGGCGGGACCGGTGCGCAGCAGCAGCGGTGGCAGTGTTGCCGCCCGCGCCGCCGCGACCGCCGCTCCCGGTGTAGGCGGATTGGGTGAGGAGGAGCAGGACGAAGGCGAGAGTCGTCCAGAGCCAGCCGATCTTCACGAAGTACAGGTTGAAGACGTTGTCCTTGCGCGCGAAATAGTTGACGGGCTTGACGGCGGCGGGGAAGGAGAGGTGCAGGTCCGAGGCGATGGTTGGGGCGAAGGGGGTCGGGTGGTTCTGGAGTGGGCTGCTGCTGGCGCTCGGATCACGGCTGCCGTAGGCGGTTGGCGAGAGGACGGAGAAAAGAGACCCCACGACGAGGGTGAGAGGATAGATGAGGAGAGCGGTGATCGGGGGCTGGAGCGATCGTGATGTGGTCGGGGTTGTTTTTGCTGCTACTCCGGCGGGAGAAGGGGGATTGTCCGCGGATGGCATCGTGGTTTTTTTCCCTTCTGTTGTCCGGGTGATTGTACTCGTCTTGTGGTGTATTGCTTCGAAAATGTATAGAGGATGAAATAACTGTGCTATCTGAGTGGAATTGAGGAGTGCATGTATTTGAGGAATTGAGACACAATGGGATGGAAGCAATGGAAGAAGATGATACAAAGGCCGATGATACAAAAGGATGATGATGATACAAAGGAAGAGGAAATGCAAATAGCGGAAGTCGGATGATGACGTCGCTGCCTGCTTGCCTGCCTTTCCGCCCGCCCTAACCAGATTCTTCCAACCACAACCACCGCCACAGCCACAACAAGCCTGCGACTATTACGCTATCATTAAAATACACTTGATCTACCGCTCGAATGCATGGTTCATATTGACAGCATCATAGTCATTAAATTCGTGGTCTCTACGACTTGTGAAAAATGTGTACATCATCTCCATCTGCAGCCTCAGGCCCAGGCTCAAAGCCCTTCATGACACCTTCCACCGCTCATTGCACCTTCGGGAGCGCCGCGTGAAGGGGCAGCTGACGCGAAGAGCTACCAACATGGACCTTCTTCGGGTAAGAAGTAATGACCCAGTCCTGAGCCGCAACGTCCCAGTTGGACAGATCGCGACGAGTCAGGGTAGTCGTCCACACCGTCTCCTCGGAGGGCTTGAGGGTAAGGCGGTCAAATTTGCGCAACACAACCTTGGGCTCATTGGGTCCACCGAGGGAAACATACTGGCAAACGGTTAGCATGCGGGATTAATACTGCACGGGAGATTTAATTACCAGTTGAGGTACAGCATCACCAGCAACAGGACCAGTGTTCTTGACTGTCACCGAAACGCCGATCAACTCATCGTAGAGGCGGGGGTTCCCACCGAAGCCACCACCCGCAGGCAGAACGGGCTGGGGAGAGCCATCGGTAGCACCCTCGGGGATGTGCTCCGCGGTGTCGACACCATAGTACGGGTCGCCAGATGAGGCCTTGAGGTCGGTGGAGTTAAGCCAGGGGTAGATGAACTTGCTGATTCTGGTCAATCCCTCAGGGTACACATAGTCAGAGGCATTGCCGACTTGTCCGAATGTGGGAGCAGCGCCAGTCTCAGTGGCTACTTGAGCGTTGGATGAAGCGTTGAGAACCTGGATGTGAAGGCCAGAGTAGTTGAAAGTGGTGTAGCTCAGACCATGTCCGAACTCGTAGATCGGGGTCTCATTGCGCTTGTCGAATCCGCGGTAGTCAATGAAAACACCTTCCGAGAAGTCGTCTTGGGGAGCCCCGTTGCCGTTGTTGAGTTCGCGGACAAGGTAATCCCCGTACGCCTCCCTCGTCTTGCCCCAGGTGAATGGCGATTTGGCGCCCGGGTTGACGCGGCCGTAGAGCACATCAGCCAGGGAGTTGCCAGACTCCTGGCCAGGCAAACCCGCCCAGAGGATGGCCGTGACATTGGGGTGGTCATACCACTCGTCA
Organism: Aspergillus floridensis; assembly: GCA_012184565.1. NCBI lineage: Eukaryota > Fungi > Ascomycota > Eurotiomycetes > Eurotiales > Aspergillaceae > Aspergillus > Aspergillus floridensis. The sequence continues at coordinate 42,885 of WOUI01000171.1, forward strand.
ACCAAAACCGGTCCAACGGAGTGGATGACAACGATTGTGTTGTTGCAGTTGTTCGCAGCAGCCTTGATGAGGTTGTCGCCGTTCTTCCAGAGGGTGAGGTTGTTGCGGTCACCCTCGTTTCCGTCCACAGAGATATAGCCCTCTCCCGAGTCCGAGTTGACGAATACAAGAGAGACACTACGGAGACACTTGTCAGTTCACCGAAAACATAAGAATGAAGAAGAAAAAACGGTATGGACGGCAGGACTTACCTGGCTTGTTTAGCGAGGGTCTCCACCTGGCTCAACGCCCAGTTGTCGGTGATGGCGTAGACGCTGCCCTTGTGCTTGAGTACCTCGGCTTGAATAGCCTGCTCAGGGGTCACGAGGTATGGGAATTCGGCAGTGCCACTACCCCAAGCCATGGCAAGGGTACCGTTGTCACAGCCACGGTCAGAGCAGCCATTGGCACCGTACGAGTTGGATCCAGCATCTTCACCCAGGATCGCAACTTTGCGCTCCTTTCCGGTCAGAGGCAGGGCATTGTTGTTCTTCAGCAGAACAGTGCTATCTGCTCCCAACTTGCGGATAACCTCGCTGTGGTTGCGCTGCACGTTGACAAAGTGATTGACCTTCTCATAGGGGCCTTCCTGAGGGTAGAAATACTTGAAGCCGTATTCATCGCGAGTCCAAGAGCTGAAGTTGGGCGGCTGGTACAGGCGGTCGCGGCCAACCTTGTAGTAGGCAGCCATGATACGAACAGCCATGTCGTCAACGCGCCACTGCGGGACGGTGCCGTTGAGAACAGCAATGGTCAGGTTGGTACCCCAGAAACTAGTGGCAGAATCGAAGGTGATATCGCCAGGCATTGACATATCCAAGCCGGCCAAAGCAGAACCAACACCGCTGTGGTGAGCACCCCAGTCAGACATCACGAAGCCCTGGAAGCCGAGCTCGGCCTTCAGAAGCCTGTTCAGCGTGTAACTGTTCTGGCAAGCGTAGCTGTTGTTGATCTGGTTGTAGGAACACATGATGGCGCCAACGCCTGCGCGAACAGCATCCGCGAAGGGCCAGAGGTACATTTCATGAATGGTCTTGTCATCAACGTTCGAGCTGACCGTGTCGGAGATATTGAATCCGTAGCCCGCAGACTCTGAGACCTGGCGGAAATGCTCTTGCTCATTGAGAATGTAATGCTTGGCTGTTGCCACGACACCAGCGTCTTGAATACCCTTGATCGTCTCCGCAAAGAGCACGCCAGTCAGAGCCGGGTCTGGAGAGAAACCTTCCCAGTTGCGACCTCCATCAGGACTCCTGCCGAGGGGACCCGCGGCCGGGCCCAATTGAACATCGATTCCTTTGTCACTGAATTCTTGACCCATAGCCTGGCCACGAAGATAAGCGAGGTTCTTGTCCCATGTTGCAGCAACGTTGACACCAGCAGGGAAAGCCGAATTGTAGTCACCTGTAGGACACATTATTAGCAAGAGTGTCGCAGCGGCCGGGCTCGAGTTAGATCAAGTCTTACTATCACGAACTCCCAAGGGACTGTCCTGGAGACACATGCCACCGATGTTCAGTCTAGACAGCAGTCGCTAGTTAGCCGACTAGAAAACATGTTTAGTTCAGTAGGGTCCTACCTTGGAACACCACCAGTCTGACCGACACACTTCTCCAGCTCCCACCTAGGAGCTCGTTAGCAAGCGACTCATCTCGCGACAATCGTGGTAACATTACCCAGTTCCGGTGGTGAGGTTGACTTTCTCATCCAGAGTCATCTGGGAGACAATGGCCACTGCACGCTGGTAGGCTTCCGCCCACTCTCCCTGGCCATTGGCCCAAGGGGAGGGATAGAAAGGAGGAGAGAACGCCAATTCATCCTGTAGAGCACGAGTCGTCAGCCTCACGTTCAATCTCTAGAAGCATCGAGGACGCAGAAAAAGTAACATACAGCGCTGACGACTGAGGCAGCCGTCAAGGCAGCCGCCTCAAGCCAACTGAGCTTCATGATGGCGTAGAGGTAGCTGAGGAAAGAGGAAACAACGAGCTGGCCAGCCACACAGCTTGCGCTTTCGAGAATTTGAGAAAGATGTCGAAGTAGTACAAAGGTGGAAGGATAAACAAGGCTGATTAGGGGGGGGGAAGGGAGGAGATATAAATAACCCCAGCAACGAAGAGAGGAGGCGCCACAGCTATGAGAGAGACCAGCGACGGTAAATAAAATCAATCAGTTCCTCTTGGCCTATTTTTTGCGGAGCTACCCACTCAGGAGTGAATTGATGTCTCGCAAGCAAGAAGTCAAAGTAAGCAAGCACCTGGTCGGCCATGGACTGGGCGAGTAACGAGTGGTTCCATTGGCTTGGCTCTGAGCATAAGGATCGACAGGGAGGAAGCCAAATTGAGGCAGAGACAGGCGGCGAGGGAGAGAGCATGGAACGGTCGGAACTCAGGCAAGTCAAGCGATTGTATCTGCCGTGATTCACTAAGCTGGGGAGGAAGCTGTTGCTGCTGCTGCTGCTGCTCCTGCGTCCATGCACTCGGCTCGGCAGCCAACATCACCTGCACACCGTATAACACTCCGACTCAACGAGGAATTTCTCATTCTGGCGATAGTTCACAGCCGAAGCGCAGAAAAGTCAAGCGGAATGGCCGAACCCCACACCAACAGAGTCCAGCCATCTGGAGATGACGGAATGAGGTGGATGGAAGTGCCCACTGCAAGTTGACTGCAGTTATAGTCCAAGGGACTAAACTAAACAAACTCAAGTAACCTTAGTTCAGTTTATTGACTGGCTGGTACCGCTGGTACCGCTGTGGGGCATCCAGTCGGCCCTGGTAACCTTGGGGGGGTAATTCCGTTACGCTGTTTACACTCCGATCCCTTTCACCAACTCATCCTCCCTGACATAAACCTCAAACTGCCCTATGTGCGATGATGTCTTTCCGGCAGGCCAGAAGAATGCGGTCGGTCGGGAGGTGCCTGACATTCTTGACTGAAACCAAAATATAAATAAACTTATCACTCGAACCAATTCTGGCGCATTCCGATCAGCTTCGGGACACAATCGGCTGCGGTACGGGATACAGCTCAATTACGAGGGTTATAACTTTCGGTCAAATAGCGGACTTGGATGACGCCCAAGAAGCTTGGTAACAGAATGAGATGGAAGGTAGTATTGCTTCCAATTGACAATTGACAATAAGGCAACAGCTGTTCCCCGCACCGTCTCATCATCCAGCAAGCAATGGCTAACTATAGTTGAAGATAGTACTTTACGTATAGGTTAGTCGACTAGTGGAATGTTACGGTACCGTCTCCCCAGCCATTCCCCGCATTTCCACTTCTGCATCCCGCTCGTTGGTCAGCCGCCCGAGGAAAAGAAGAGGGGAAAGAAACCTGGATAAAGAATCATCTGGGAATAGATTAATGAATCCCTGATGCGGTAATGCGGTAACTACTAAGTCGCCTCCCATTACATCGTGGTCCCTCCTTGGACCTGCCAACAGAGCAAAACAAACAGAACACTGCCGAGGGGTCAACAACAACACACTGACCGTGCAAAAAAAAAAAAAAAAAAAAAACTGCCATGCTTGATTTTCCCGCCATGGCCTGACGGCGCCTTACATCCTTCGCCCGCAAGGGTCAGCCCATAGAGCCACCACTCCTTCCGTCGCAAGTCAAGACATTCATTCCATCCCTCTCGCCCAGAGTCCCCTCTTGGTGCATACAGCCTTGGAGAGTCAAGGCCAAGTCGGATTACCACTCACTTGCTCGGGTCCCCGTTGCGAGGCAATGAGCGGCAAGAACTCCGACGGGATTGTGAATGGCCTCCACGATTAAGTCGTGGTCTCTCTCGGGATATTTTTCTTCTTCCCCCCCCGGAAAGTGGAACCTCCTGTCCCTCGCTGTGCCTTGACTGGTCTTCTGCCTTGGATCGTACCCCAATCTTCCCCTCTCGGCAGTCGGCATTGAGACTGCATGGATTTCTCATCCATGAGTCAGTATACCTACGGTACGGTCTGACGACATTTCCCCGTGATTTAGCCAGATCCAGGGTTAGCTTGGGTATTTTCTCGAGCTCGGCCTGGTGCGCTCGTGAGGGGATTTAGAGCATCTGGGCTGAGGTTATTCCCGGTGCGCATTGGCTCCGCGCAAGCCTAGCCAACAACAGGTTTGCAATGAGATGTGCTGTTACCTTCCCATTAGACTAGAGGGCAGCGGTGCAGGCAATGCGATCTGATTAGCCCATTCAAAGGATAAAGTCCCGACTATTTACCCAGACAGTCTGAGAGGTAGAACTTCTCTGACAATTCGTCGAAACTTCCCTGTCGGATACCGTGCAGTTTTGTGCTCGGTCCGCGCAGGAAATTTGGGGCGGGCTGGGCTGGGGTTGCGGGGAAAGCCTCGAGTCGGTGGGGGTTTGTTTTTTTTTTTTTTTCTTCTTCTTCCATCGTCATCCCGAAGACCACGATTCCGGGACTAAACAGTCCCACACTAAGCGACTGCCCAACAACCCGAAGGCTAGACAATTGTGTCTAGCACTTTCTAGTCACACAGAAGCCGTACATGCACTTAGAAAAGTGGAGAGCTTTTCTCCGTTTCTCCACATAGCCTCTCTTCGTATTCTGGCAAGAAAACGATCTAATGTGGCACTACCTGAGTATGTACTCTGCCCCCCTCGTGGACTGCCCAGGGTTCTCCGCTATCGCCTGATACCCCGGAATGCGAATTCCGGCGCGGGCGGGACACCACCCCGGCCGATAGCGGACCCGGCACCGGAGGGTTCTCCAATGCGATAGAGAAACCATTGTTGTAGCGCAAGTGCTCAGGACCATATTTTCTCTGTGATTTGTCGGGTCATTGAACTGTTCATATGGTCATGGTTTCTATGGTAGCTTTTTAAGGCATAAACAGGAGTTACTGCCATTGTAGGTTGTCCGGAGATTATAGTCCTCCACGGCATACTCCCCGGGCCGTTTTGATAGCAACATCGAGTATAGTAGATTGGCCCATCGTTAGCGACTACACGCACATCTCTTCTTCCTCGCGTAGACATTCTCGAAACCGTGTAAAACTCGGCCACCATCATAGCTAGAACCCGATCCTATCTCCCACCCTCAAGATCTGCATCTAGGATCTGAAGTAGCCAAACCCATGGAAGAGGCAAAGAAGCAACCAAACACTTGCGTCTGACCACAAACATACAACATGTCTGATAAACCAATTCAGCACCGTTCAAATCTACCTCATACTGTACCGAAGTCCCTGCACTCGCAGTCATATCCCCGAGCCTTCTTATCATGAGCGTAGGCCAAAGACCGTCCCGTAGAACAGCCCGATGTGAAGTATCCAAGCACAAACAACACCAGGTATGGTCCAACCCGTCCCTCTCCCCGAGAACCAGCCCAGCCCAGCCAGCCAACCGACTCTCCGAGCCCCAGCATCGGCATCCCTCCCCTCTCCATCTTCGGGGATCTGCAGCCTCACGGCTCAGGTGACATGCATCTCGGGCTCATTCGCCGAGTTCTTCCTCCAGCATGTGCAATGCAGTGCAGCGCAGCCGTGCCGTCCCATGCACCATGATCCTTTCCCGATGTCTTTTCCTATCGACTCGTCTGAGTCCCGAGAAAAAGGCGTCGTGGCGCTAGAAGATGGAATCTCGGTCTCCGAGGAGTATAGCAGACAAGAGACCTAGACAGTACCTGATGAAATGCGCCCCCCCCGCCCCCCCCTCTTTGACCTTGTTCTATTCTTAGCGCAGTCCAACAACCTCGTTCTCAGGTGCGGGAGCTTTCAAGTTGCGGTTCAGAGGCTATTTATCTAGCCCCCGTCGCTGGATTTGCGGCTGTAATCTCAACGATTTATTGAGGTAGGGTTGGACGCGGCTGCTGCGCTACACAGCCCACTTTCTCTTTCATCCCAGGCCGGCAAAGGCAGAGGATTTGTATTGAAAAAGCATTTTGTCAAGGTAAAATTTGTCTTGAATCATAGCCAGTGTGCATATACCGTTAGTGGGCCAGCGTGATGGAATGTGTCCCCTTCCCCAAAGATTCATTCTACTCTAGGATTTGATTTTTGACCAATGTGCAAAGGATGTTTATAGTATATTTTCTTTTCTGATAGCGTGCTCTACCAGGTCTAGATTATTCTGGATCCGAATATCCTCCATCCAGTAACCCTTGCGGGACTATAGGTCACATGACATTAGACCATGTCACTCAGTCACGTTGCTTGAGCGATAGCCCCTCTGGCCGCTGTACTGCTTAGGTGTGCACTCAAGAGAGCGGAGTGAGCTTCAAGGATGCTTGCTCTGTGAATAAAAAACGGCACACTAAAGCAACCATCTTTTACTCGAGATTTGAGCTTCAAACCTGTACAAGATGAATAGAGAAAAGAAGCCGAATATACACCGCTGACTTCTCCCCCACCCAAAAAAGAAGCCAATACCGGCGCCCTCAAAAGACCTGGAAGCATGTAGTGAGAGCGAGCGACACCATGAGCACTCTGTTCTCGAGCCCAGAAGCTCGCTACTTCTTTCTTCCAGCAGCTCCATCCTGAACCGCTTTATTGCTCTATGAACCTTACTGGCCATGGTAGTAGATATGCTCCTGGGGAATTTCATCCCCAATACCAGTCGAGACCTGGAGACAGGCAAATTCGTTGGGATTTCTGTGCCGATGGGTAATAAAAGCCCCAGCAGGCTAGCAGACAATATAGTGAATTCGTTGAGTGTCTAGGTATAATTATATAATTTAATGCTGACAGCAAGTACGTCAACGCAGCACTCGGCCTCCTGGTCATAATGTACCACATCCTCTGACTTGGACGGTAATGGAAAATACTGCGCCATCCTGGCCAACTCGATACTGCAGATGGTCCTTTTCGCTCCGGTTGCCATTCTCTTAATTCTCATCATTATCGGATCACATCAGCACGGATTGACGATTGACTATTCCCTGGCTGCGAAAAGCGTCGGGGTATTCTTGGGGATACTGTTGGGAGCAGCGATAATTAGCCGCATTGCCTGCGCTTTTGGATAATAAATGGTACGATGGGCAGTTCCTGAGATGAATCAGGCCGCTGTCCTTGATCGGGCTGCTCTTTACGACTCTGGTGCTGTTTGCTGCTCAGGGAAAGCGAGTGTGCACCAGGTGGTTTCTGTAGCCAGAGTGGCGGCGCCCCTTGCAGCTTACTTCTCGGTAATATTTGCGGTCACACTCGCCGTGACACGACGATGTGGCTCTGGATACCGGCTGTCGTGCACACAAAGCTTCGCTGCGGCAAGCAATCATTTCGAGGTGGCGATCGTAGTGGCGATTGCCACATCTGCGGTGAAGGGCTGGCTGCTACTGTTGAGCCGCTGATTGAGGTGCCGGTGTTGTTGGGATTGGTACATGCAGTTCGGTGGTTTGCCAGGAAGTGGAGGTGGGAGGCGTAAATCCTAGACTCGTTTCTGTTCCTCAATTTGAGATGATACACCCACAGCTACCCGAGTCAGCCAGAAAGCTGACCCCTGGGACTCAATCATAGAGGTCAGAGAGGCGACTCAGTTGTTGCTAATCTCGTCAAGAACCTGGAACAGAATCTGGTTCTGCACCCTGCACCCCTCCTCCGTGGTGAGGCCTCTGGAGAAGCCTGCCCAAAGCTTGCGTCGAATCTCGTCTAGCTCAACACCCCGCGTGTTGTACTGTGTGATGAGTTCGTCGGCGATGGCGCAGAGAGTGGTATTAAGGACATCTCCACTGTTATTATCCGGCCATGACGATTCGGTTTCGTCGGGTGAGCAGCCACATACTGATTGACCGTGGGGTTTCTCTCGGTCATTCTTCATCGGGTGACCTGGGAGGTCGACGGTAGACTCTCTAACTCCATTGACCGGCTTCGAGTCTGGAGGTGGCGATACTCTAGCAGTATCAGGAATGGTCTCAGAACGACAAGTCTGCTGGGCACGGCCACGACACGGTCGAGCCTTCACGCCAGACCGAGAAAGGCTGGGAATGGCGATCTTCAGCGTTGGGCTTGGGTCATCCACCGTCTTATGCAAATAGTCCTCGATCGCATTGGATGATAGGCCCAGGTCCGACAATAGACTTCTTAGTCTCCGATTCTCTGCGTCGAGACCTTGGACCGTCAGTCGGTGTTCAACATCCTTCTGACGGACTTGTTCCTGTAGGGAGATTAGTTTCTGCTCTAACTCGCGAGTATGCGCCTGCTTTCTGGCACGGCTCTTTCGTTGGTTTTCTCTGATGCGTGCAAGTCTATCTGCAACCTGCGTGTGATATTTGGTCAGAATTGTAAATGGCTTGACAACGGGCACAGAGTGCTAGAAACCTTTGGAGGCGATGGAGAGTCCATCAGTGAGTCGGAGTTTGATGTCTGGGCGACAGAGGATTGTTAGGAGCCAAGCAGCATAATTCGACAACCTGTGCGAGGAACACTACGGAATACGGAATATGTTGCATTTGCAATTGTGAAGCAAGATTGTCCCTCACTGCGTTATTGGCAGAAACTGGATGCCGTAGTCGCCCCGTGCCTCGGGGTCCATTGCCCGATTAGGACGTATAGGGCGAAGGATCCGGGAGGTCTGGAACTTCCAATTGTCAGCGTGAAAGATTGAAACGAGATAAGGAGCTGACAGCAAAACCACTCGATGACCGACCCACCGACTGGAGGAGGTCATAGCTCAGAAACTTTGGTACGATATCAGATCAGATATGGAAGCCTTTGAGATCTGGAATTTAGGGATTACGTATGCTCGGCACGGCAAGCTTCGCTAGCAGCAGTATATATAGTATAGTAAAGTACTATACAAGACTGTACAAGACTGTACAAACATTGCGTGCCAGAGGAAGGCGATCTCATTAGGTAAATCAATTGTGAAGAAAGGTGTACCTGCTCCCCACACCATGTTCAGGATCCTAGACGTCGAAAGCTTCTCCCAATATGACAGAGCCAGTCGCAAGAAATCAATAAGCATGAGTGGTGGCTGCATGCAATCTGCACGACGTCACTAGCCGCGCCCTCGGACTCATCGTTCATTCAAAGAGCTCTCAATCTCCATCCAACTCTCTCACTTCCATCAATTGACCACGACCACGACCACCATCCTAGCCTCCACCTAGCCCTTCCTCCTCCTCGTCACCCACAGCACCAATATTATATCCCAATTGACACCAACCAACCAACCAACCAACCAACCAACCATGGTCTCAACCCGCCATCACCCCGACGATTTCCCACCACCTCCAACGTCCCCAACCCCAAACAACAACAACAACAACAACACCAACACCCCCAAAAAATGGGTCCACACCCCCTCCACCCCGATCACGCTGTGGCTCTTCTTCTCCGTGCCCCTCGTCCTCTGGGACGCGAGCTACGTCCTCCTCCGCCCGCACTCCATGCCGGGCCACAGCCTGCACTCGCCGCTGTGGACCCCCTACGCGCTCTACGGCACGATCGACTACATCTACGGCTGGCCGGCCTTCAACGCCCGCAACGGCTTCACCGCCGCGCAGACCGTGCTGAACCTGTTCGAGAGCGCCGGCTACCTCTACTACCTGGCCGTCGTCTACCGCCACGGCACCAGCCTGACCGCCAACGGCCGCGGCGGCCAGCGCCACCCGCACAAGGGCGTGGGGTGGTTCCTGCGCGAGACGAAGGTGGTGGCGGGGCGGACGGGCGCGCTGGCGTTGCTGGTCGCGTACAGTGCTTCGGTGATGACGTTGGGGAAGACGGTACTTTATTGTAGGTCGATTTCATTGCTCCTAACCACCCCTGTTTTCTTTCTCTGGGGGGGAGGGACCAATAAGTTGATTGATTGCTGAGCTTGAAATCCGCTACAGGGTTGAACGAGGTCTTCTCCGGGTTTGAGAACATCGGACACAATGATCTCTGGACGTTGGTCTTCTTCTGGATTATTCCTAAGTAAGTTGGTCCTTTTTTGCCTTGCCAGGCTTATGAAGGGGGCAGAAGGCTGATCAGTCCATTGTAGTGGTCTGTGGATCGTCTTCCCCAGCTATAATATCTATATCCTTGGAGCGGAGATTGTGGCAGCGTTGGAGACCTCGGTCCCGCGGCAACGGGTCGGGCGACCCAAGTCTTCGTAGGCTCGGTTGGTCCAGGTGGATGTGAGATTTGAAGAGATGCCTGTGATGGCAGAGCCTTCAGTCCGAGGTTAGGGCTGTGTAAGGTTGGGAGAAGTGATTGAGGGCCCAAGTATATAACCAAGTCCAGCATGGCATCATTCTCAGCATTCCTTAGCGATTGTCCTATTTGAACATCTTACCCAGCACCTCTCCTATTTATGTACTGCACCCTATGTACCCTTCATGTATAGTACTACTATCAGGCTCTTATCTCTCATGCAGACCGAAAGAATGATTTTTCCACAAGGAAAGGGGCGACACTGCCACTGGGCTGTATTATGATACCTCTTTCCTCCAGAGGAAAGATTAATGCAAAGAGCCTACCCACGGCGGACTGTGCACCTGCAACGTCTTCCCTGCAGGGACGAAAGACAAGCAGCCCGCCAATTCGATGCGGACACGGGGACAAAGCAGGTCGTAGAGCTTGTTGGTGCCCTGATAAGATAAAGACCGATCAGCATCAAGGTACCAAGCACAGCCCTCGCGATTCCGATACTCTCTGACAGTGTTCCCTCGTCGGGCGGCTCCAGCTTTCTTCACCTCTTTCTTCTTTCGAAGGCGCGGGCCGAGATAAAGCGGGAAACTATCCAGTCCCAATGTCGTTTCGGGTGGTGGCGAAGGCTTGGTGAAGCCGGTCTGGCACCTCAGTATATACTGAGTTACCCACGGGCATACCCTCGTCTCAATCTTGGTCGCCCGGAACTGATTCGCACGTGAACCCATTGAAGCCTCCTTGTTTGCCTGATAGCCAAGATAAGTTACGTGACACCAACAAGATCAATGACTATTTGAACACTCTATTGCTCAAGTACGATCTTGACCATCTGTCCCGCCACAAATGAAAAGCTGATGAAACAGAGCGGAAAAGAAGAGTAGAACGCGGAATAAGCCCAAGGTAGCACGCCGGGTCTTGCCACGTCTCTATATTACCTATTATTGAAGCATTAAATATCAACTAGCATCATTGGTCTAGTGGTAGAATTCATCGTTGCCATCGATGAGGCCCGTGTTCGATTCACGGATGATGCATTGACTACTTCCTTGACTTTTTGCTCTCCGAATCTTTTATCCTGAGCCACTCTAGCGATCGAAGTCCCTTCTTTTTTTCTTTTTCTTTTTTCTTTTCTTTTCTTTTCTTTTCTTTTTTGTTTTACTCGGGGACAAATTAAATGCCACTATTCCCAGCCCTCTGTCGGCACCGGTGGCATGAATAGAGTCTCTCGAGTCACCCATAACGTCGAACATGTCAATAGTGTCGGTTTCTCTAGCATCATGACCGAACCTCAATGCCATCGGACTAATCCTCAGGAAGGGCACACCAGTCTAGTAAGATCGCTAGTATATATTCCTGGTATATAGCACCTACATAGTACATTTGAGAGTGACGGGGCATAAAAGCATCATTTCCACCATGCAACCAGCCATTCTTAATTCATGGCACTTTTAACTCCGGTTCTTTCCTTCCTGAATATACAAAACCGCCGGCTCAACCAAAGGAACAATCAGTCGCCAAAGTACGAAGATGAAAAGTAAAATTATCAAGGGCCAACTGCACGAGTCACAGAAAGATAGATGCCACACGGCATGCCAGATGATCAGGCATGCGAGCCGCGATTCGTCCCCAGTCCCATGTCGTACGCCCCCATGGGCATAGCACCTGCACCCCCGAAGCCAGAGAGATCAGGCCCGCCAACAGGATTGCTGGTCGGCCCCCCTGGCTGTGCGGCTGGGTCGAGGTTGACCCCTGCTCCGGCACCGACCGGATCGAGGTTGAATGGAAGGAACCAGGCACTGGGTTGATAGTATTCCCCTGCGCCGGATGGCGCGTTGGGGTCTATCTGCCCGGTGAAGATAGTAGAAGTCGGGTCCTGGGTAGGAGGCATGTCAGGTGGCACCGGGGGCATAGCTGGCTTGTCAGGTACAGGAGGCACAAATGCCGCGGCAGCAGGATCAAAATCGCCGAACGAGCCATACACAAACTGCCGATCGAGCTGTGGGAGCTGATCAGCAGCCGGCATGGGAAAGTCGAACGTGGATTGACCGAACGGCGGTTGTCCGTTGCGGTTGTTAAACATGGCAGGTTGAGGGAAGCCTGTTCCAGTGGTGCCTAGCATTCCCGGTGCGCCCTCCATAGTCACCTCACCCACTGACTGTGGCGGTGTGGCTTGGTCAAAGCCGGCGACACTGTCGCTTTTGCCGCTTCTCTTTGAGGATCGGCGTGGCATCGTGGGTTGTGGAGTGGGGGAAAGGCTGGCGAAGAACTCTTCAACGCTTTGAAGGTCGGGTCTTTGGCTCATTACTCCTTCGTCGTTCTTTGACTTCGCCTTCGGGTCGGGCTCCTCCCAGTGAGATCTCGACATGCCATGAGGGTACTTATCGAACCAGTCGCCATACTGGAACATGGGGTTGATCTGCCCACCGTTCTGCGTTATCACAGTACCTTTGATAGCAGCGTCTGCAAATTGTCGATAACGATCCTTGGCGCTCTCGACCATATAATGGAACATACCCCAGTATTTCTTCATCTTGTTGAGGTAACGATATGTGTGACGTAGATTCTCCTTGGACCGTGCTTCCAGCTGTGCGTTCTTGGAGAAGATTCCCCAGATATGGACTGTACTGGCGGAGTATGCACAGTATCCGGCAAACGGAACTGTCAGAGGATATGCCGAAGCACGGTCAATCAGCACGGAGATATGATGAGCCGCTTCTACTGCGGCACGGCCAGCATTGCTCAGGAAGACCTTGGGCATGTCCCGCGGTGGTCGCCCGCCTGGGGATAGTGGAATGGCGAACTGGTTCAGGAACAGCATGTTTTGGTGAATAATGATATGCAGAAAGAGAAACTGGTTCGCAATCCGATCGGCTGCGTGGATCTGAAGATTTTCATAATTGAAAGAGAAATGGCTGGGGAGTGATGCGGAAAATTCCTCGATCTGTCGCTTGAGGCGCATGTAGCCAGATTCAGGTGACCACAGCGGTTGTGTATCTCTTCGTTTACCTCCTAGGTTCAGATAGTCGACGATGCGTCCCCAGATGACAACAGCACGGATAATGTAAGCCGATACACCCATATTGTCTCGAGCGTTGGATAATTGACCCACATCGTCGGGTACTGGGTTCAAAACAACGCCGTCTAGATCTTCGGTTGGTCCTGGGATCTCCATCTGGAAATGCGTCTCTTTGATCGGGAGCTGGATTTGCAAGAATTTCTCGTTACCAATGGGCGGGCGCTGGCTCCCAGATGAGTTATATCGATCCATTAGAAAGCAAGCCCACATCGTTCGTCTTCGGATCTCACGGTCAGTGAAGCTGAGCTGCTGGGAGCCATTGCCATTTTTCTGAACAAGGAGAGGGTCATATTCGAGCTCCCGGTGCAATTGTAGTGCGTAAGCCATGCGCAGTGCTTGTCCGCCGAACGACCAACTCCGGCCGCCATGACAGGTACCAAATTCGTGAAGCCCCAGTAACAAGAATACTGTCAAGATGGTAATATTTGGTTCGTCATGGCGACTCAAGGCGATCGCGGCGGCGGGGTTCGCCCAGTTCTCACCGCGCAAGAAGGGTGGCTCGGAGTTGATCTGCGGGTGCGTCGAAAACCGCGCCGACACGGCACAGACTGCTAGGATGAGCACGGGCGGTACCGTCCTCGCCTTGAGCCTTCGCATGAAGCTGGGTTTGTGAAGCAGTAGATAGGATTGGCCATAGACGCAGTCGAAGAACACCTCCGCCAGATGTTCTTGAATCTCCAACGAGGGCAGGAACTCGGCCCCCTCCGTCATCAGACCCGAGGCATCGCCTGGCTTACTCTCCCGGCGCATCGGAAAGGTGTCCTGCGGTCCTTCGCGACTGGCCCGGCCCCATTCATTCAGTTCCGCCGCGAAGGCTTCCTCCGCCGTGCGCTTCTTCTGCGCTTTCGAGGTCTGTCCCGGCTGCGGGGGCCGGACCACCGACCGACCAATTGCAGCCATGTCTCTCGTTTCTTCCTTCGGGATGGTCTTGATCACCCGGTCCTCCATGCGCTTCAGCCGCTTGTCGAGCATCGCCATGTAATCGGTGCGGGGGGCCGCTTTCCTCGTGGTAACCTTGTAGACACAGGGAATCCGGGAGCGCGAGCAATGCTTGCAGGCGGGCTTCTCGCCGGAGCATCGGATTTTTTTACGTCGGCAGGCGATACAGGCCAGGGGTAGGCGCTTGCGCTCCTTCCCGGCCTTGGTCTTCATCTCGCTCCATGCGGGTTTTTCACTCTGTTGTGCGTCCGGGTTGAGTGCGGAATCCCCGGGGGCATCATCTCGATGCGCATCATTCCCAGATTCCTGCAAGAAATTGGAATCGCCAGGAGCGATGACACTGCCGGGATCACGCGAGCTGGCGGGGCTGTGGGTGTCGAAGTCTTCGGGGAGAGTGATGTCGTCGGGGCCAAAGGCCAGGCCAGTGGAGGCCAAAGGGGAGTCGTCGGACTCGGGAGCCATCATGATGGGTGCAGATACCCCAAGGACCAGACCCAGATCATCGTTTGGCGGGTTGGGACTTGTGGGTGAAGGAAGACGGGGCCACAGGGTCTAAGGGTGGTAGTTGTGGGGGTGGTGGTGGTGGTTGTTGTGGTGGTGGTAGTCGTGATGGGATTCTGCGGACGACGGGCTGAAACCGAGAGATGGCGGTGGTGGTGGTGGGTATGGGGAAATCGAACTGGCAGGGTCGCTGACTGGTTGCTTGGCGTGACTGGCCGCCTTCATCCTTCCTCACAAGTTGGCCGATTACTAATGCGCGATGCCTCTGATCTCTTTAGCAGACTGGCTAAAACGTTGCCATGAGGAGGGGGATACGGATACACCGGTTGGTCAGAGCCGGGAGAGGCGTCCATTTAACCTGACTATATTTTTTTATTTTTTGGTGAGTTTGACGGTTGCAGAGTCAAGGTCCCGTGCAACCTCGCTGCACGCCTTCAAGCCATTGCCTCATGGGCGGGCCGCTCCGGATGATTCATGAATCACTGTCACGTACATGTATAGTGACCCAACGTCATGGATGTTAGCCCCAATGATTTATGGGATATGTAGGTACTGTAGGTAGGCATATGTAGATAGTAAATATCTTCGAGTGAGATATGACTAGTATAATAGTCAATCTCCCGGTATAGTTCGGGGCCCCGGTTGATCCCTGCAGCAGTCTTCCCATCTAGTTCCGAGTGGGGGACGGACGAAAATACCCCGCAAAGTATGGAGTAAACTCATCATACTCGTACTGTACGACCAACCATTTCTTTTCTGGAAGCACACCTTTCATTGCCTGAACTGCCTTTGACAGGCCACATACTATGTCCTGATGATTTCCTTGCTAGTTTGCAGGGTTATAATCCAATATATTGTTCATTATTCATTGTTCATTGTTCTTCAAAGGGGCCAGATGGTACGGTTGGCACGGCCCCTTATCGCTTAGACAGGGGAAGGGGGCCCACGCTCAATCAAAGAGAAGCTATATTATTTCTTAAAGTTCACAAGCGGGGGACTACCCCGGTTCGAATCCGGCTTTGCTCTCTGCATTCTTTCTACGCGGCCACCTTAGCCGGGAGTGATTGTCGGTCAGCTCATTCTCTTTTTGCTTCGTGAGGGTCACTCGTACATCGTTTTCTGCAGAGCTTAATCTTACCTAGTACTGCTGTTGCATGTCTTTTTTTTTCATTCTCTGCGGCCAATCTTATAGATACTGGACGAAGTGCCTTCCTTTGAAGCACTTGATGCAAAAGCAGAACTAGGTACCTAGTCGTCACACAATGTCTTTCATGCTTCTAATCCACGAATAACATGTCGCTGTGAAGACTATCTACAACAACAATAGATCAAAAGTCTGAACAACTGGCTCTACCTCTACAGCATTTATGACACTAATATTTCCTTGGAATGACGTCCAACAGAGAAGATTCTGCTCGCGGGAGCTGCGATATACATCATACATTATGCCCTTGAGTTGTGCGCGGCTCCGAAGCCAGAAGTCCTGGAATGGCTATGCTTATAAAATCATCTCATAACTCTGGTATGATTCACTACCGGTGAACATGACAGACGAGCGCATAAACCATCAAATACATTAAAACAATCATATCAGTACAACCTCCAGGTTACAGCACAGGGTACCGAAATTTTCGTGTCACGCTCTAAGTTAAACCGAACAGAAGCCAATACATGTATCTCCTTGACACAGGCGATGCGATGCGTGCAGTGGAAAGCAAAAGTCATATAACCGATGCATTTGCCGGCCGTCAATCAGTCGTCCCATTCTTCATCCAACTGATCTATCAGTCTGTTTTCAGCGTCTAGATCACCTCGTCGTCCGTAGCTGGAAGCGCGCGTGTGCCCAAGGCTCGGGGAACGGTTGAACCGGAAGAGCCGGCCGACGGAGGAGAGTAGAATGACGAACATATCCTATAGTTTGGAGAATAGGGAATGAATCAGCATCGATTCCACGTTATATGATATTCAGACCAACAGCGAAACGAGAAGAGATAGAGACATGTCGCTGCGATTCAGTACAAAAATGTTCAGTGACGTGGTATAGAAACTGGCTAGATATCGAACAGCATGTCCATGATGGCCCGCGGTGGGCAGCCAACACCATAGCTCAAGCATAATAACTCATGTCCAGCACAGTATGATAAATAGCCCAGGGGGAGCAAGTCGTGAGAGAGCTCCCAACATCCCGCGATTCAAGCTCTAGACCAGCCAAAGCGAAAATCAATCCAGTCGCGAGGTCGGAAGCCTTGTATTCCCGGATTCTTTGTACGACAGGTCTCGGTGCAGAAACCGAGAACGACGGAACGGTATCAACGCTAGTATACTTACTTTGACAAAGTCGACTATACCAGCCCAGAGGCTGTAGTTCGGGCACTGCCTCCAGCCGCGCTGGTGCATGACAGTTCGCTGGTAAGCGCAGCCACCTACAAGATAGGCTGCGATAGCAATCAAGGCACTGTGAACTGTTAGCAACATAAAAGTCCAAGTCAAAGACAGCTGCGTACATGATGCCAAAGACCCCACCAGGCGAAAGCCCCTGGTTTGGAGGTATCGGAGCGGTAGCTCCGCAAGCGGCTGAGCTGCGCACTTCAAAGAAGTACGTGCATTGGTCCATTGTGCCGACAAACGAGACTGTCGCCTGGGACGAAGGCGAGTCTCGTTCGCAAAGGAATGACATGATGGTGGACTTAGTGTGGGCGCTACCGTTGCCTAGGTAGTCGCCCGGACATGGGGAGCCATCCGTGTAGTTCATGACCAATTTGCGCCCCCGAAAGAAGGGATCGGATGCCTGTTGCCTGCACGCTGTCAGTTAAAGTCACGAGAAATCCCATGGGAGAAACCTACCCAATTGAGTATACCTTGCCGTCCTTCTCATAGTATGCGCTGACGTTCTTCCACCGGGCGCTATCGACTCCCACTACGTCTTTCACATCTTCCAGTACAGGCGCGCAGATGTTGACTGTGAAATTGGCACCGTAGTCATGGCCCTTGGCGTGCCAGCTGCCTTCCCGAGCGTTCTTGCGAGGCTTTTCGCCCTCTGCAGGCGGAGGCGATATGGAAATCGCATTAAGATCGTAGAATAGGCCCGTGGTGGGGGAACGGACCACACAAGGTTGGAGGGAGTCTTTGGAGCCCGAAGAATCGGAGGCTGCGTATACGGGAAGTAGAGGAGCTGCGACACAGAAGAGGAGCTTGAGCAGGGAAGAAGATAGGGGCTTCATCGTGGGCGAGTGTGTCCCTTACGGAGGCAGCCGGGAGCTTCGGCGATAACAGCTCTCAGTCCGATGAGAGGAGAGATAACAAATGAAAGACAATCCTGTTGTCTGGTGAAAAGAGAGAGTAAGGTGGTCGGATGAAGTTATAATAATGGAGGTACCAACGGGAAGAGGAAAAGGTGAAAGAGAGACAAACACGGCCACGAGAGGCGCTGTCGTGGTCGTCGTGGTCGTCGTCGTAATGTGCGGAGATGAAACGTCGCATTCATTCATGGCAGGTGCGGAGACCAGTCGGAGACTCGGAGTCGGTCCCGACCGGGGGTGGCTGACTCAGCTCCTGGATAAGCTTTCCTTCTTTTTCTTTGTTTCACCGCCCGGCTGAGCTCCATCCGGCTCGGACCAGCAGCTCTTAAATGGATGCCTGCTGCCAAAGCTAATATTTACAATTGCTTAGCGTCCATTGATCGAAGAGCCCGGTCATCAATTCCCCAGCCTGCCTCTCGAGATGGCTCCCAAAAAGACCTCGAAATCCAAAGTTCCCATTCAACCCGTGCCCGAGAAGCGCGGGTATGAGTTCTTTGGCCCGTATGTGATATTGTTCCTCTCCTTGAAAGACTACGCTGACCCATTGCACAGGCCCGGTGCCTTTGGAATTGTGTTCGGCCTTCCTCTCCTAGTATACACCTTTGCGTTCCTGTGTAACGATGTCTCCGGCTGCCCTGCGCCGTCTCTACTCCACCCGTCGACCCTCGCTCTCGAACAATTGAAGGAGGAAGTGGGCTGGCCCAAGGGGGGCTTGGCGGACCTCTATAGCACGGATGTGACCCTGTGGGTGCTCGGCTACTACCTGCTTAGTCTGGTGCTCTACGTGTTTCTCCCGGGCGAGGAGGCTGCAGGTACCGAATTAGCTTGTGGAGGTCGACTGCGGTACAAGTTCAATGGTCAGCTACCCCTGCATTTGCGTGTGCGCATGTGTGTAGCAGCTCTGACTCTGGAACAGCATTCCCGACGGCGGTGTTGATCCTCTCCGGCCTTGCCACATGCACCTACATTTACGGCTCGGACTTCATCGTCTGGACCTTCCTCTGGGACAACTACGTGCAGGTTCTTACCGCGAACCTACTGATCTCGACGGCGATCGCTGTCTTCGTCTACGCGAAGAGCTTCACCGTCCCGTCCCCTGGCCAACCCAACCCCGAGCTACGTCAACTAGCCCCTGGTGGCCATACAGGCAATGTCTTGTATGACTTCTTCATCGGCAGAGAGCTCAACCCTCGCGTGCGGCTGCCTATCCCCTTCGTCAGCGAGGCCTCCCGTACCATTGACATCAAGTCCTGGTGTGAGATGCGTCCGGGTCTCTTGGGGTGGATCATCCTGAACCTGTCCAATATCGCTCGCCAGCACCGCACCTACGGCTACGTCACCGACTCGATCATCCTGTCCACCTTCTTCCAGGCATTCTACGTGCTGGACGGCCTGTACATGGAGCCTGCGCTCTTGACCACGATGGACATCATCATGGACGGCTTCGGCTTCATGCTCTCGTTCGGCGATATGGTCTGGGTTCCGTTCATCTACAACTTCCAGACCCGGTATCTGGCGGTCTTCCCGCTGGAGCTGGGACTCAAGGGTATCGTGGCGGTGCTGGCCGTCACCGCGGCGGGCTACTCGATCTTCCGGGGCGCCAACAACCAGAAGAACCGTTTCCGCACCGACCCCAACGACCCGCGCGTCAAGCACCTCAAGTTCATCCAGACCTCCAGCGGTTCCAAGCTGCTCACCTCCGGCTGGTGGGGCTGCGCCCGTCACATCAACTACCTCGGTGACTGGCTCATGTCGTGGTCGTATTGTCTACCCACCGGTATCGCGGGATATGTGGTCATCCAGGGCGTCAACCCGGCCACGGGCGACCTGCAGAAGCAGGTGGTTCAGACCCCCGAAGTCCGTGGCTGGGGCATGGTGTTCACTTATTTCTTCATGCTCTACTTTGGCGTCCTGTTGATCCACCGCGAGCGTCGCGACGAGGAGAAGTGCAAGAAGAAGTACGGTGCGGATTGGGACCGATATACTTCTTTGGTGCGCAGTCGCATTGTTCCGGGGATCTATTGATCCAATCAAGCTTTCAGCATTCGTGATTTGGTGTGTTGAGTGTACGATGAAAAAGCTTTTTTTTTCTTTTCCTTTTTTTTTTTGCTGCTTTGAATTGGGGTTTCCTTTTCATGGCCTGTACCCTTCTATGAACTTTGTAATAGAAACTTACTTCATATATAATAAATTCACCGTTTGCGCTTCTTCGGATTCGCGTCCACTAACACATTCAACCCCCAATCCCCATCCCCGGCATTCGGTACCCACGGAACTAGGACGGTCTTCGCTTCTCGCAGAGCCCGTGCCCGCGCCTGACCGGGTTTCGTGGCAGTGACGATCGCTCTCTTGAAGTCGACATACGTAGCTGCATCAACAATCCGCCGTAACCCTTCATCGTCAACCCGGGACAGCCCATCGTCGCGTCTCACACGCCCATCATGTCGACCCTGATTCTTCTGGAAATCCAGAACAACCTCCCGGAAGCTTCCCCACATCCGCGCGCGCGACAGCGCCGACGCTCCCCGCACCACCGGCGCGGACGCCTTACTCCCCTGCTTCACCCCGCCGATGATGCTCTCATACAACCCCGTCCGACTCCCCGCCAGCTCGGGCAGCTGCTTGGCTCCGCTGGCGGGCCCCAGCCCAACCAGCTGCTCGGCCCCAACGGAGGGCGCGGCCACCCACACGGCCGAGATAGTCCCCGGCTTGTATTTTGTGGTACCTGTGGAAGCGGCCTGCGGCGAGTCCCGGGGTTTGCCGTACTGCCACAGGGAGTCGGCCAGTGCAGAGGGGATGGAGAGGATCTCGAAGGGGTGGAATCGGTAGCCGGAAGCATCCTCCTCTTGTGTCTCCTTCTCCCGCTGCTCTTCTTCTTCTTCTACTTCTCGGCCCCCAGATGAAGAAGCCAAAGAAGGAGCAAGATACCCCCCGACCAGCCCCTTCATCCTCCCCTCCCTCCCAAACGCCCTCTCACACCCTACTTTACTTATCTCTGTCTCGGGCAACACCACCCCCGCCAGATACGCGCTGGCCGTGACGCGGACCAATAGTGCCGTCTCCCGGGATAGCAGGGACGAGACCTGGCGGAGGGCGAGCTTGTCGGAGCAGGATTTGCTTTTGGTGGAGTCGGCGTCGGCGCGGGCGGGTTTGCGGCGGACGATGCCGAGTTTCGAGAAGTGGCCGCGGCCGTCGAGGAGGGTTGGTGGTGGTGGTGCTGTACTTGTAGCAGTCATGTGAGAAGGAGGGTTGGGTGTCGAAGATAGAGCAGCGGTCGGTGGTGTTGTCGTTGTTTGTATAAGATTGGGTTCCTCTGGGGCTGGTAGTGGTCCTGATAATGATACTGGCTCGGATGGAGAGGGACCCTCCACCCATGGCGTGGGATCCTCCTGCGCCGCCATGGTGAGCTCCATGCTTGCGTCGCCGCAGGGCGCGCAGGTGCAGCACATGTAGATTTTGAGGTCCGGGTGGAGTTCGAAGGGGGGTTGGTCGGGTTGCTGTTGCTGTTGCTGCTGGAGGTGTCGACGACGGATGAACCGCGATGGTGATGGCGATGGCGCTGGCGATGAGCTTTGGGTGACTGCAGCAGCAGCAGCGCGTTCCTCAGCCAACAGAAACCCCCTCACCTCCGACAAAACCCAGTAGTTAAAAGCCCGCAGAGCGAGCACCTCGGCGTGCCAGTCATGGAGAACGAGACCCTTGCAATTTGGAAGCTGGGAGGCAGCGAGACATTTGGCGCCTGATCTGTTGTCATCAGTATGGGTGTTTCTGCAAATGTAGTAGATAAGAGAAAAGGGAAAACACACGTAACCGCAACACAAGTCAATTCTTCCTCCGTCGTGTTTTCGCCTGATATTGCTGTTAGCACTATTGAATGTCCAAGTTGATATGCAAGGAAACAATCATCAAGAGCATTGGAAACATACCCCTGACAACCACCATCCCCGCCATCGGAATCCACTCCCTGGTGCCATCATCGCGGACAATCGGTTTACTGCGCGCGGGCAGCGCATCGAAATGCGTATGGACTAGGCGGGCGATTCGCGATGAGAGTCCATCTTGCGGATTCCCTTCTCCCATAGCATATATGTTTTATATAAGTTATCAAGCCGTAATTCCAAAAAAAAAAAAAAAAGAAAATCCCCAAAAGCCCAAACACCCGACTGGACTATATAACCAGTAACTGTGAGGAGAAGTAAAATCTATGAGTATTAAATTCCCGATAAAGTCATTCCGCTAAACTTATCGATAAATCCCATCCCCACATCACGTGGCATCCTGCCGCATTTTCAAAACCCATTGCCAAAAACTCCGCGGCGATAACATCCACCTCCAACCCGGAAACAAGCACAAACCAAACGCACCACCTACCCCCATCAATACACCAATACCCCTCAAATCCCCCAGACCAAATCCAGAAACCAAGTCAAAATGGCCGACAAACTCCGCACCCTCCAGAACCTCGAGGCGATGCAGGCCCGCTACATCGGCACGGGCCACGCCGACACGACCAAGCACGAGTGGCTCTCCAACATCGTGCGCGATAGCTACGCCTCGTACATCGGCCACCCGCCGATGCTGTCGTACATGGCCGTGGGCATGGGCGAGTCCAAGGAGAAGGTGCGGGCGACGATGATCGAGAAGATGGTGCGCGGGGCGGGGAATCCGCCGGAGGTGAGTTTGGTTTCACACTCTTTTTTTTGGAGTTGAAATAGTTGTGGTGTGCTGATATACTGGGTCTAGACACAGGAATGATGAGGATTGGTTGGGTCGGGTGTTCCAGTTTAGATGTTGGAAGGGGTGCTGATCGGGGGGTTGACTGGCTCAATGTCTAGGAGTGGGACTCAGGACGGACGATACTGGATGACGTGCCCTAGAATCTGTGGTCTGGTTATCCAGAGATATCTAGCTGTATGTCTTGGGGGCAAGACAGGACAAGACAAGAAATGACATCGGGTCATCGATGAGAGGCAAGGAGTTTATGGATACGGCGTTTTAGGGGGTTATGCCTTTTCTGCTTCCGTTGAGTTTCAGTGCAGCGAGACTTTCTCATTACTCAATAAAGCTTACAATAATTATCATATCGCACTCAAACAGATCCCATGTGCTTGCACTGTGCTCCGGAATGTATTTCACCAATCAAAACCCAACATAATGTACTGTACAAGACCTACTCAACCCATCTAACCTAGCCACTCAATCTTCTTCACCTCTCTACGAATCATCTACCACGGCAGCTACTTCTTCTCCTCATTCAACTTCGTCGTCGTAGCACCAGCAGCAGCAGCAGCAGCAGCATTAGCAGCCCCTGGATCCTGCTGCGCCGCCAACCTCGTATTCTCCGCCTGCAGCGACCCGATCAGATCCAACCACTGCTTGCGCTCCGACCGCAGCCGATCGACCTCCTTCTTCAGCAGCTCGACCTCTCGCCGGAGCGCATCCGCCTCGCCCCGGGCCCGCGACTTCTCCTGCTTCTCGGCGTGCTTTTGCTGCCGCGCCTCGATCTTCGACGCCTCCTTCACCTGGTCCTTTTCGATCTTGCCCAGCTGCTTCAGCAGCTTCGACTCCTCATTGAACAAGCCGGACGCCACCTTGTGCGCACGCGCGGCCTCATGACGGTTGTGGTGGTGATTGTTGCCACCGCTGGACGCCACCCCCCGGTGCATGCTGCTGCCTGGACTGCTGCTGAGTTGCTCGCTGCCTACGTCGCCAGCCGCGGCCAGCGCCGCTGCTGATGCCTTGTCTCGCTTGTTGTTGTTGTTGCCGCTGCTGCCCTCAGCTGTTGCGGTCTGTGGGGGCGAAGTGGGTGTGGTTTCGACATGCAGGGCCTGGATCTCCGAGCGAACGCGGTCCAGCTGCGCCTCGACGTTGCGTTTGCGCTCCGCCAGCTTGGCCAGTTGCTTCTCGTGGGATGAGAGTTTCCCCTTCTTGTTGAGTGTCATCTGTTCGATGGCGGAGACATTAGGAGGGGCTTCGACGGCGGAGTCGAAAGCCGAATTGGCGGAGAAGGCGACGGAGGCTTTCCCTTGCGAGGCTGCATCGTTGAACTCTACATCGGTGGGCTTTGCGGTAGTAGTGGTTGTTGTGGGGGGTGTTGGCTCGGTCTGCGAATCTTCCTTGTCGTCTGTCGGATAGCCATTTTCCTGAGCAGCGCTGACTGTCGACGACTGTCGCGAATGACCGTGGGGGAGATAGTCGAGGACGGCCTGCGGAGCATACCGCTCCAGACCCGCATTGACCAGGTATGCGAAACTGGCAATGAGGCCGTGATGCTCAACTTCGGTGTCCGAATAGTAGTCCGAATCACTGGAATCCCCAGACACACTATCCTCCTCGTCTTCCGCCGAAGCCTCAGCGCCAGGGTCATGTTGATGCTGATGCTGATGCTGATGAGCTGCAGTCCCCGACTTGCGATGCGCGTGCTTCTTATGGCCTTCATCCCGACATGCCCAGTTCAAGAACTTGATGGCATCCTGACAGATACTCTTGGGGGTGCCCTTTTCCACCATCCATCGAGGGATATTGCCTCCGGGAGCACTTCTCGTGACCATCACCCATTCCACGGGATTCAGTTTTCGCTGCACTTCCTGCACCTCTTGCCCATCCACTTCCTTCGCAGCCTCACCACCAGCACCCTCTCCGTCCTCCTCGTCATACACTGGAATCTCTCTAATAAACTCCACACTCTCATACTGCCCCCTAATATAATTCTGCGTCGGCGGCACATCAGGATGTACACACGGCCTCGAAACCATCATCCACCTCCTCGCCTCTTTCCCTTTCCCCCTCCCCTTAAGCCCTGCCCCCTCTCCCTCCATCGAACCCACCCCCTCAAACCCCTCCGTCACAACCTCCCAACTAACAATCAAACTCACAAAATCCCTGGCCGCCGTCGGCTTCGGAAACATAGCGGAGACATGATACACTTGGACCCGACCAATGACCCTTGCGCCATCCTCACTCTTCACCTCGATATCCTCAACCAACCGCTCGGCCCCGATACCGCGCACCGCCTGGTCCGGCGGCCGCCCCTTCTGGATCTGCTGCTGGTTCATGCGGAGCGTATGGCCCATCTCCCCGGACAGTTTCGCGTGCCACTTCGTGAACGGCAGTCCAGCGAACACGCTGCGGCGGCCGAACCAGTAGCCCTTGCCATCCGAGCCGGGGAGCTTGTGGATCGGGATGTGGAGAGGGTTCTCCTTGGCGGAGGAGATCTTGATGGGCTTGCTCCATTCCTTGTCGTGGGGGTTGTTCGGGATCGAGGGGGGCGGAGGTGGTAGTAGTGGTGGTGGTGGTTGTTGTTGTTGGGGTTCTGTTGCTGCTGATGACGATGATGTTGGGGAAGTTGTCGTGGTAGTAGTAGTAGTAGTAGAGGTAGGGGAGGTGAGGAGTTGGGAGGCGCGGGCGTTGGAGGGGTGGAGGATGGCTGCGGCGGGGGGTAGGTGGGTGTTGTTGTTGTTCGTGTGAGATACGGAAGATGGACTTTCTTCTTTATCGATCGGTGGCTCGGGCACGGATTCGATGATCAATCGTGCTTTCGTGGAGAGGTCGTGAAGGTAGGCGCGCAGAGCGTCCGGGTCGTTGCTGGGGATCGAGTCCCAGGTGGTCGGCGAGAGGCAGTTGAGGGCCTCTTGGAGGTCGGCCATTTTGTTTCTCTCTTGCTCCCTTTGTTCTGGACCTGCTTTATGAGTGTGGTAAAAACAGTGTATATTTCATTTATGAATTGGGATGAAGTCTCTTGGATGTAAGTCTTGTAACGGAGCGAATAACGATGATTGTCAAGCAACTGGAGGTGGATGATAGTATAGATTGCAGTGAGGAGAGCAGAGTTCTAGCCAGGGGGGGGGGTGGAGGGAAGCACGAAGGAAGAATTGCGGGGAAATTACTTCATGCGCGAACTGCCGTTCATAGGGGACTGATTAGTTGATGATGATGATAATGATGATGACGATGAAATGTAAGCATGTCAGCCAGCCCAGCCCAGCCAGCGATGATGAAGGTGGTTGACGGTAGTGGGTAGTGGTTGTCCGCCCTGCTGGGCTGGCCGTGACCCTGACGTCATCCCGAGGCTCGGACTCTTTGTTTAGCGCCCGCGGAGATCCCGCACGGCGGATCAGTATGCGTCGTAGCCTGGTAAATCAACTAAGTGTTGAGATTACGCACTGCATGTCTTTCGACTTCATTTTTAGATTATATTCAGACTTAGGTACATCTTGCCAATCACATAAGGAACAGCAGAAAGAACAAGAATGAGAAGTAAAAAAAAAAAAAAAAAAACAACAACGCAAGACGTGGGCGCAGCCCTGCCAGCATCCGATTCCCGCCCGCTCTTCCCACGCCTCCTCCAGGGAGGGTTGGTCAAGTGGACAGGCGCATCCAGGTAATCCCGAAAACAAACAAAAGAGATAAACCCAGCCTGGATGATAGGAGATGAGCCTACCAGAACAACACGAGGGCCGGAGTAAGGGCAAAATCGCCTTCAAGGCCATTGTATCACTCGCAGATCAGGGGCAACGCAGAGAGGTCACAGACCCCCACTCAGAGTGTGTTGGCTCAACTGGTGTATGTGGCTGCCACAGGCAGACACTCCTAACCAAACCTAATCAAACGAGATCAACAACAGCCCTGACGCGATTCGGCACAAACTCAGAACCTCGTCTTGGTCATAAAAGTCTGCCGTCATAGATGCATCACAGATGCCTTCCGCTGATCAGCAGTGCCACTGCGCATCTCAGCTAGCTAGTCCCGTTGGATACCTGTATCCCCAGACTAACTGACCGCAGAGATGCTGCCTGGGAGCCTAGTACAGAGGCAATGCACAGCATTGTCTGCCTCGACCACCCGGACCAACAGCGGCAACGAAGCGAAAACGATGGTGAACATTTCCTCATCCAAATCATATCCCGTGCCGCGAGGCTAACCAGGTCTTCATGACGTATAGTGAAAAGCAATCACAATTGTAGCCGACCCGCCGCTTCTTGATGCTGTAGAACAAAAGTAATCACGCTAGCGCTGTTTGAATCAATCAAAAAAGAAAACACAAAATCGTGAACGAAGAGAGGTGATCTCAGCAGTCATGCAAAATATAGACGATATGGAGTATCATGTATGTCGCAAAGTCAATCAAGGAAAACGCCGTCATTGATGCCAATTAGTCGGATGTCTGTCGTGGGGAGGATTTGGCCCCGGTCGGTCAAGAGCTGGTGCAGGAGGGATCGGACCGGGCGGCATAGGCGAGCTGTAATATTCGTGATGTCGGTTCGAACCCTGGGATCTGTTTCCAAAAGACACGCCAAGTCAGGGAGACCGTTAACATCAAGTGTCTGGTTCCATGGACGCGTTTACATTATTGTCCCGTAGGGAAGCGAAAGCGATGAGAAATCCTGGTATCGATCCCCCCATCCAAACCCTGTCATGTTTGCTGCCGTGCTGCAGAGCATGCTCGGCAGTGGGAGAGCTGCAAGAGCCGCCGAGGTCGCCGCCACACCGTAGTACTGCGCCGCGCTGTACGGCGGCGCCGTCGTATACGGTGGACTGAAGGTCGACGCCGGTGGAGAAGTCAGCTGTGCATCCTCCATGCCGCTCATGTGAGCCCAAAGCCCCGGATTCAATTCCCCGGTCGTAGTCGTGGCTGGACTGGACGGCAGGATCTTCCAGGAGTCCATCGGAAGGGGCTGATGCATCGAATCCTGCCACCAGGGTCCGGGACCCGTTGAGCTGGGCAGGTAAGGCACCGAGCGGAGCACGTCGACAACCCGCGGAGGCGGTGGCTGCAGGGGGACGAACAAGTTGGAGATGGCCACTTTGGCTTCCTCACTGCGGCCGGCCAGAAGTTCACCCGCCCCATCCTCCTCGAGCCCTTCGAGGGCAAGGACGCTTGTGCGATAGACAAACTTGTTGGCGGCTTGGACAAACTCCTCCTGTAGCTTCTTCAGTTGGGTTTCCTTGTCGGACCAGTCCCAGGTTTTCGCCGCGGCATCGACGGAGTAGACATCCTTGTGATAATCAACGAGCGCCTCAATGGTTTCCGGGGTTAGCTTGAAGGCGACTTCGTTCTGCGACACCATATCCACATGGACGACGTAGGCATCGATGTGGATCATTTGATAGTTGAAGAGACCCTCCACCAGAGGGTTGTCATCCTTGCGAAGTTCGGCCTCGGGAGCCTTGGGGAACATCATCGAACACAGCGTCCAGATAGCGTTGGGCGAGGACAGCGTCTCGGTCAGACATCTAGTATGCTGTGTGACATTGTTCAGCGGGCGTTTGACTCGGTTGACCCGTTTCAAAGTGGCCGTGAGCCACGGTTCGATGCGGGTGTTAAGCACCACGTTTGGCGATGACCGCGGGGCAAATGCGGCTGCCGACGAGGGCAGTAAGACGGTGGGCATTTCTCAGACTGCGCGAGAGCGACGAAAGATGGTACTGTATTTGACAAAAAGCAAAGAACGAAGAAGAGAAGGGCGAATCAGTAAAGAGAGGGAGAAGATGGGATCGAAAAAGACCATAGAGGCGACATTCGCCCACACCGAGTGAGTTTTCCTGATACAATCCAATCCGTCTGTCGAGGGCAGACAGAAAAAAAAGAGGCAGAGCTCGAAGTCACGAGGACTGACCCAGTCCCGATAACAGGCACGACGGAGGGGTATGTAAATAATGAAAGGAAAAAAAGTAAAATAATCAAAGTAGGTGTGGCGGGGTAAAAACCGCTGCCTATCTGGTAGACGATGGAGACGGTGGGATCAGAAGGTGAGTTGAGCAGTTAGGGTATAGATTAAAAATCCCCACCATCAACCAAAGGCAAGTGGAGTGTAGCAGCGGGTATAGTAGTAGTAGTAGTAGTAGTAGTAGTAGTAGTAGTAGTAGTAGTAGGAGTAGGTAGCGATAATAATAGGCAAATGTGGGAATGTATAAGGCAAAACTACTGACTGTGTGGGCGAAAGCGCGAAAAGAAAACAAAGGAATGGCAAGGACTGAAAAAGGATTGCAGGCCCGTGAAAAGAGGGAGGGAGAGGAGAAGAAGAGAAGGAGGGAGGAAAAGAGGAGGAAAAGAGGGAATAATGCAAATGGAGGAGGAGAAAGAGGAGGGGGGGGGGGGGGGGAAAAAAAGAAAGAAGGAGGGTGACGGGAGTGCAGTCAGGGGAGGCAGCAGCAGAAGAAAAAATAGAGAGAGAGGAAGTT
>WOUI01000172.1:0-71661 GCA_012184565.1 Aspergillus floridensis
GGGGGGGGGGGGGGGGGGGGGGGGGGGGGGGGGGGGGGGGGGGGGGGGGGGGGGGGGGGGGGGGGGGAAGAAAGGGAAATTGGCAGGCAAATAGTCGGATGGGCGTCCCGCGCAAGAGAGGGTCGGACCAGGGGTTGGTTTGTTTATCGGCTGAAGTGGAGGAGGAGGAAGAGGGAAATGGCCCGCGATGAGGAGGCTGGAAGCCGATGGGTGGTTCAGGTGGTTCAAAGGCTGGTAATAAATCAGTGCTTACCGAGGTTACAACTCCAATCGATTGGAACCAGCACACGTCAGTCAATTGCTCGTACTGTCACAATGGAAACACCCGCGGGGAAAATGTAATTAGTAGAGGCAAAAGTAGATCCCGGATTCTGAAGAGGAAAAAGCAGAATGACAACAAATAACAGGTCAGTTTGAAGCTAGAGGAAGAGTGAGGGCGAAGATGAGGGCGAAGGTGAGGGCGAAGTCGGAGGAGGAACTGGGAAGGTCAAACCGGCCACGAGGTCGGCAAATGGAACAGAAGTTACAGAACAAATGGACCTCGCGTCAACTTTATACCTGTCTGAGTAGGCCAGGTCTCCGTACAGTACGGTAAGATCAGCTCAGCTCGGTAGGGATTCCGCCGCTGTCCTTTCGGTCACCTCCGACTATGTGCATAACTACCGTAGTTACTCCACCATCACCACTACTAACTTTTCTTCTATATCTTCATCTATATAAACAATCAAGATGTTTTTTTTTTTTCTCAAATTGTTGCAGCTAACAGTGACTGGAAAATCATCTCTCATCTTGCACGGTCTTCGTCAGAACTTTTAGGTGCAGTAATACCAGAATGAGCTCGGAAAACCCTGCCTATTTCAGATAAGTGCAGGCAGTTGATGTTGACTGAAGGTGATAACCACCACCAGGCAGAGCCGTCCTACTCCTAGATACTATATCTGTACTTCAACCCCTTCTTTCAAGAAATCCAGGCCCATTTACTGACAGACAGGTGGGTAAACGTAACTAAGTCAGTCCAATGCTAAAGGGTTTCTGTAGAAGAATTCAGTGCAACTTCTTTGTATCTTAAGATCGATAGCCAGTGCATCGGCCAAGTACGGTCTACCACTGCACTGCTGTGATTTCATCCATCGGAGAACTAGGGCTATCTGCAACCATGTGAGCTTCTGCTCAGACTGCGCTTCTCTTGGTGTTTGTGCTTTCTCCTTTGCGCTCAAGTTAGCAAGGGCGACATTATGCCCATCTCAACAAAACAGATGGTCGCCCCCGACGATTCCCATCTGCCCCGACGCATTGTTACGTTCACTGGTGAACATGAGCGTGTTCTAGCTGGCTATCTCATTCTCTGCTGTTCTCTGCTTCCTCCCTCCTCTGCGTGTTCATACGTCCATGCTTCTTGTCCTTTGCTATCTAGCGTTCTCAGATCACGGAATAGAGACACTTCATTTGGCCATCCAGTCTGCTAGGGGCGGTTTACACGTCTTCTCCATCTTGTAAAGCCCTCCATCACTTTCTCCAAGCAGCAGAAATGAAAAAGCTTTCTGCAAGTAAGTCCAACACAGAGCCGGACTCCTCGTCCAACAAGGACACCTCAGCGGAGATCCCGGCAACACTATCTGGTCATGCTCCATCTCATCCCGCAGATACTCAACATGACCAAGAGCCTGAGCTCCATGTCTCTATAGAAGTTGCATCTGTCGAGCCCAACCGCGTGGGTAGTGCTGAGAGAGCCATCGAGCATAGCCCCGAGCAACAGGAACCCGTCGGAGCAACCGAGCACAATCATGTCCCCGCGTCTGAGCCTTCAGAGCTTGAGGAGACCGACCCTCTCCAGAGTCAAAGACCATGGACTGGCCGTGACTTCGAGACAAGTTTGCACTTTGCAGAGCGTGTCACAACTTGTCCTCGTTCTTCGTCTTCAAGGTATTTTCCCGCCCAAGCCAACACTCTAACCCTCTACAACCCGTGTCCACATCCAGACTAACAGTACATCCAGCTCTATCAGAGGGATAACAGAGCCGTTGTTCGAACGAGACTCGGTCCTTTCGCCTAGTTCCGCAACTCACAGCACCGCGAGAGCTGAACCGCCGTCCACCGCAGGTAGTCACAGTCGAGCTAACCGCGTCAATCGAACGGCGATCGCAAGAGTACTGCTCGCTCGTGTCGACAGGGACCGAGACCCGATCTTCTATGGGCCCGTGAACCAGGCAGTGGAAGACGATCGTCCGTGGGGGCTCCGCTCGTGTAAGCATGGCAAAATGGACCGGGTGCCCCTCGTGGATCCGCACGAAGTGTGTGACCGCTGCGGTCGTAGACCGGCGCTCGGCTGGCTGTATCAGTGTTCCGTGGACGAGCCCGGTTTCGGGGACCCGAATGGTACCAGAGACGGGGAGGTGCTGAGTTCGTGGATGGTCGACGCCATTGAGGCTGGAAAGTACACGGAGGCGCAGAAGGAAACACTGCTCGAACAGAAACTCACTGTCTTTCGTCGGGCGTACGAAGAGAGAGTTGCTTACAACGAACGCTGCTCGAGGGCCACTGTCTTTCCTTCGATGCACAGGGCGGAGGAGGATCAAGATACCGACTCCGATGACGATGGCCCCCATGTTCAGCTGATTGAAGATGTTCAGCAGAGCCTTAGCTCGAACGCTACCGATGCTTCACCCACTACCGGGCGAATGAAGCATGGAGAGGATATTCCGCAGAATGCCCGTCGCAGTCCAGACTCCACTACTCAAGGCGTGCTTCCAGTCGCAGACTCTGACACTTCAGCTCCCCCGCTACAGTCTATCCCACATTGCAAATGGCGGGCTTGTCATCGTTGCGTACCTGCACACATGGAACGAGCATGGGAACGCATCAACGCAGTGTGTAGACCCGAGTTCCCAGCCCCGAGTGCCTTCAACTTGGGCGAGCGGGTGATCGTGAACGCAGTGTTCGTCTCCAATCTAGGGCAGCGACCCAACCCATCCCCCACGCCTCCTCCGGTGCCCCGATACTATGGAGGCGAGTCGCAGCCCGCACGACATGTCGTGTCGAGCTATCGTGGCGTAGCACGCTTATCGTCTTATCTCCCAAACGCAGCCACCGGGTCTACTTCTCATGGTTCCTCTTCTGCCTCGAGAGTGACAAACCCTGCGTCCAGGTCGACAGTGGATCTACCGTCGTACATGTCGACATCGACCAGTGATGCTACCAGATCTGGCTCCCAGTCTTCCTATGCCTCATCATCCACAGGAGATTCCAGCAACCGATCTCCATCCGTGTTACCCACTTACCCCACTGCCAGACACAACAGTGCATCGCAGTCCACACACCATCTGCCCCTCCCTCCACCTCCAACAAGCCAAGCGTTATCCTCATCCACAACCGGATTACCTTCCTACCCAGTGACAGCAACAGCAACAGCAACCCCCCGCCAATTCCACGGACCCCTCTCCTCCCACCCCACCAACGCAAGTTACTATCCACCACCAGCTAACCGGCTGCAGCGAGCGCGCGCCAGGCTACAGGCCATCCTCGAACCGCTCGGACGCAGCCTGACGCCTTCACCGAGGGATTATAGTGCTGAAGCTTCCTCCGTCTGGGTCAATATCGGGAATCACTTGCGCGCGACACTGCGGAAGAGGAGATACGGCGAGTTCCTTTGGCGGCGTCGCAGACAGGTGGAACAGCCGCCCTGCCCTCGTGGCCCGCGCGGCCCCTGTCCCTTCCCCATGGCCCCCGGATACCTCATGGCTGCTGACCCGGAAGAGGTGCGAGAGGAGCGCGAGGTTTTCCGGTTCGGGCAGATGGTGGGTCGCGAGCGCTGCATTAATTCGGGTCTCCACGTCTGGGAGGATGTCATGCCGGTCATTGAAGAGGTGGAGCCTTGGGAAGAGGAGTCTCATAGTGAGGATGGGGATAGTAGTGGGGGAGATAGTTGTGAGGAAGAGGAGTTTGAGGAGGAGGAGGTCAGCGAGGAGGTGGAAACCGAGGGAGAAGCAAGTAAAGATAAGGGTAAAGGAAAACTGGATCGCGTTGAAAAGGGCGATGAGTGCTACGAAGGGACGAGTGACTCGGAGGACTCGGTTGGCTCGGACGAGTCGGATTTGGTTGACCCAATCTTGATATCGTGACGGGTGACGAGCGCTTGAAGTGACCTTTTCTTGAGGTGAACTACAAGGAACCTGTCTCCACTAATGTGCCGTGGTCGCTGAATTGGTTTGTCATGTTGGTGCTGGGACGTTGAGCTAGGTGTTGAAGTGGGG
Organism: Aspergillus floridensis; assembly: GCA_012184565.1. Lineage (NCBI taxonomy): Eukaryota > Fungi > Ascomycota > Eurotiomycetes > Eurotiales > Aspergillaceae > Aspergillus > Aspergillus floridensis. The sequence continues at coordinate 4,251 of WOUI01000172.1, forward strand.
AGGTGTGTGGTCGGGGTAACATTTCACATGTTGTGCTGTAAGGGTACTTGGAAATCTACGGAAGGATTTAGTGAGCATTGAATGAAATTTCCCGCAGGTGTTGTCCCTAGAGCTACATGATGATAATGAGATTATGAAGTCAAAAAAAGGTCAACGGTAAGTTAGTGTATCAATTAGCGAACTACGTAAACCAAACAGCGGCGCTAAACCCACCCACTTTTATCTAGTAAGGTCCATCCCCTCCGATGACTAAATGGGGCAGGCAGGATAGTTATCTAATCTCATCAACAAAAATGACCCGCGGTTCAACTCTGAACTCCATCGACTTTCCCATTCCGAGCCAATTCCGAACCTCGGCACGCGCGCCAAGCACCGACGGCTGATCAGATGCAGATGACCGCCTGGTCTATATAGTACTCTTCCACTCCACCCCCCCCTCCCCCGTCCGTCCGACCCTCCTGGAGGTCTGTTGGCGATGACTGACGCAGGATACACCAGACAATATGGCAGACCCCGAAGTTACCACCGAACCAGCTCCAGCTCCAAGTGAGAGCGCACCATCACCACTACTACCACCACCACCACCACCACCACAAGAAGATGAGGGGAAATCGCCGTCCTCAGACCCAACGCGGGGATCCTCACCACCACCACAGCCAAAACCAAAAGCACAATCAGCTTCCTCCCTCCTCCATGCTCGTCGTCAGCTGCTGGCAGCCCTTCGAGCAACCGATACCACCATCGAGCGACTCGACAAGTAGGTCCCCGCCCTCTCCCATCCTTCCCAGAACACAAGCCACCGCTCCACCGCTCCTCCAACCGTACACTCCATACTAACAACGACAGACTCACCACCACGGCAGCCGGCACCGAACGCGTCCTCGCCGTAACAGGCTACCTCTCGCACGCCTTGCACCACCTCCTTGCCTCGGCGCCCTGGCTCGCCTTCCAAACCCGTCTAAGCCTCCTCGCGCGTCTCCGTCGTCAGCAGCGCCATCTCGCCCAACACACCCCCTCCAAGCCTACCCCCTTCGCCCCCTCACCGCCACCACCCACCACCTCACCAAGCACCCCAAACAAACCCCCCCTCCTCGCCCTCTCCTCCCTCATGTCCGAAACCCGATACACCCTGCGCCTCCTCGGCCTCCTCCCGCTCTGGACCTGGGGCGCCGCAACCCTGCGCTCCCCGCCAAAAGACCGCACGCTGTACATCCTCACCCTCCTCCAAGTTCTGGTCAATGTGATCTACCAGCTCCTCGAGAACGGAAGCTACCTCGCCGCGAAGGGCATCCTCAGCCGCCGGCTCATCGACCGGTGGGGCGGCATCGTGCAGTGGGATCTCTGGAGCACGCGCGCCTGGTTCGGGCATATCTTCCTGCAGTTTTTTGTGCTGGCGCGGGAGAGGAGTCTGCGATTGCGGCGGAAACAACAAAATCAGGACGGGCGGAAGGAGGGGGATGGGGAGGGGTCAGCGGACGCAGACGCCGGGGAGATCCGCGCGTGGAGAAAGAGTCTCGTGAATAACGTGTGCTGGGCGCCGTTGTGCTTGCATTGGTGCTTTGAGGAGGGGATCGGTTTCCCGGAGCAGTTGACCGGGTTGGTGAGTTTTATGGCCGGGGCGTGGGAGGTTTGGGATTCGTGGGGGCGGACTACGACTGAGTAGATCTGGGGTTTGGGGTGGGGGCTTGAGGTTGAGGTTGAGGTTGAGGAGTTTCGGTTTTGTAGAATTCTAGCTAGATCTGGTTACCTCAGGCTACCTTTCTTTGCTCGCTTTGCTATGGCTTGGCTTAGATGATAGAATTCTAGGATGAGCGTATTCATTGGAGTTTGTCATGCTAGATGCCTAAATGCAGCATAGGATCCAAGCTAACACACCAAATACCAAATCCAATTTCCTGTTTAAAACTGGATGCTCGATTGTTGTGGTCTCAAAGGCGGATAGATCATGAAACAAAGGAAACAAGCGCAAGCAACTGAGACACCCCGAAAACTCCCAAGATACCCATCTTGTCATGTGATAGATAAAAATCATGTGTCGCTAAGAATCAGCAGTCGTCATGTCATGCCAATGTCGTTATCATCGTCATAAGCGTCATCACATCGTGAATGAGCATCAAGTCGTCATTGTATCGTATCGTATCATATCGTAAATGAGTATCAAACGCCTCGCAAAGTCAACCCGTGGCAATGGGGATAAGAGATATGTCGCAGACCCGGGGGTAGGAATGTGGGATAAGAGATGCGGAAGTTGTCTCGAAAGGTCTCCGTCTCAGACCAGTAGTCATGCACGCATCGAATCAAGTTGTACCTGATTCCGCGACACTCGAAAGCCAGAGCTGAAAGTTAGAGCTTAGAGGCGGAACACGGGGTCGATGGTCTCCTCCGACACGAGCTCGCCGGGACGTCTCTGTGGCCATCCGATATTAGAAGACATCGCACCAAAGGAAAGTCAGCGACAGACTTACGAACTTGTCATAATGCTCGGAGCGCAGAAACATGTCGACGGCCCAATCGGTGACCCCCTTCCAGTGCATCCCCTCTAGACTGCGGTTCCAGACCAGGGCGTGCACGTTCAGAGCGTAGGTCACCTCGACCCAGCGATCGGCCAGGCCGGAGCCGTCCTCAATGATGACCGCCTCGATTTCGATCAGACAGGCGTCCATCCCGCCGCTCTCACCGTGCATCATGGTGATGGCGTCCTCGTGGTCAATCGCGAACACGACCATGCCTTCGACGACGTCATGGTCCTGTCCGGTGAACACCATGAACGGGGCGCCGTTGGGAGTCCGCTCGTACAGCCTGTACCCCACCGCCCGGGCCGGCTGCATCCTACGGGCAAACTGCAGACTGTCCGGTTGGTCACAATAGGCGCGCAGGACGGTGGGAAGCTTGAGACAGCCGTAGACGAAGATTACGCGCTGGTCCTCGTCCGCCAGGAGCTGGTGCAGCTGGGTCATGTTGAGCTGGTTCTGGTACGCGACTTTGTAGTTGTCGGGGTACCAATGGAAGCACTCCATGTTGTGGACGGTGCTAGGACGGCGGCTAACAGCGCTAGGACGGCTGCTCATCTTGGGTCTTTCACGCACAGGAACAGGTTTTCAAAGAGAGAGAGGGATAGAGATACTAAGGTACTGGGGATAGTCGGTGGGGAGAAGGAAGGTGAGGATGTGAAGTAGGAGGATGGGGTGCCATCGTGTTACTGAATGCGACACCATGGGGAGCTATGATGTCTTCGCTTAGTCGGCGAGTGTGAGGTAGACCCGCATGACTGTAGGCAGCGCTCTCACTGCGTGCGTGCGCTGGTGAAGTCTTCCTTGATGCTATACTGGGGCGCTGGGCTGGTACATTCACTAGATCACGTGACTTTGGCACACACTGAACTGGTAAAACAGCCATACGGCCGCATTGTGGGGCTAGTAAGTCTGTTAGCTATGATTCTGTTCTTCCTTGTGATTGATTCGTTTCATATCTTGTTCTTTTGCTAACTTGCTGAGAGCAGGGGCATCAGCAGAGTTGCTGTGAACACTGAACACTCTTTCGCCATGATATCCTCCGAGAGATGTGAGAAAAACGTGAGAACCACATGTCGAAAGAGTCAGAATAAGAAATCAGCGAAGCAGACTGTTCTTGCTTTGCCACAAAATGAAACGATCAACTTGTTAAGCTGGTTGACCAGAATGTCTTGATGTGATAGATCGCCCCTAATGTCTAAGGCCACGGCACGATACATCGCGTCATGCCTGAGGCATCAGCACAGCAGCTCGATTGGCACCTCTGAATGTCAAAGCCAACAGAAAAGACCAGATCGACCGCTTCAAACACTAGCCAGTCATCAGATCGCTAGTTCGGAGAGCTTCCCCGGGCTTATCAAGCACCCAAAGCAAAGAAGGGCCAGAGGCTGATGATCATTGTGGATACGACCGGCTTCCATGCGGTTCTTCTCTCCCCGAGGCGGTGGCGGCAGGCGGTAGGCGGTGGGTATTTCGGTGGCTCAGGAAACTCTGCAAACAGCTTAAGTCATCAGTTCCCGAACAGGCCCTGGCGCTATCGTCACCTCTTAACAACCCGGAGCTCTTCTGCCAACCTACACTCAATCTCACTTCCCATCTCCCTCTCTCCACCCACCCACTCACCCACCTATTCTGCTCTATCACTTTTGCATCTCTCCCCCCAAATTGCGCCATCTCTCAGACATTTCCTGCTGTCTGCTGAGATCTCTTTCTCTTTCTTCCTTTCCTTATCTTCACTTTTCCTCCGTGCCTGTTACCGAGCTCGCCTAATCCGGTACGGCAACAGTCCTTGCTACCTTTCCCAGTGACTACGTTGCTTTACGCGCCTTTCTTCACACTCCATCAAGATGAGCGCAGAGCCAGACCACACCCACGAGAAGAAGAGGGTCAACCTCAAGTAGGCTTCATCCATCAAGATTTCCAGTCTTGCCCCGCATGCTAATACATCATAGTGACCCCTCGGGCGCCGAGAAGAAAGAGGTAAAGACTTTGCCTTCAGACTCCGCAGGGACCTTGTTGGTGATATTGACTTGTTCTCGTTGATAGGAGCTCGACACCTCGACCGCTATCCTCAAGAAGAAGAAGAAGCCCAACTCTCTGATGTGAGTTTGCCTGCGTCATTTGTTCTGTGGAGCGGGGGCTGGGATACTGACGTGTGTGTGTCAATAGTGTTACCGATGCCGTCAACGATGACAACTCTGTTATTGCCCTCTCCAACAACACGATGGAGACCCTCCAGCTCTTCCGCGGTGACACCGTCCTTGTCAAGGGCAAGAAGCGCAAGGACACGGTTCTGATTGTCTTGGCGGATGATGATCTCGATGACGGCAGCGCTCGCATCAACCGTGTCGTCAGACACAACCTCCGTGTTAAGCACGGCGACATGATCACCGTCCACCCTTGCCCCGACATCAAATATGTGAGTCCAGCCCAACGAGAGCAGGCGGTGGTTGGTGGCTAACCGCGGCTTCTTTGTGTTTTTAGGCCAAGCGTATTGCCGTCCTTCCTATTGCCGACACCGTTGAGGGCCTGACCGGCTCCCTCTTCGACGTCTACCTTGCCCCCTACTTCCGCGAAGCCTACAGACCCGTCCGACAGGGAGATCTGTTTACAGTACGAGGAGGTATGAGACAGGTGGAGTTCAAGGTTGTTGAGGTCGATCCCCCAGAGTACGGTATTGTGGCCCAGGACACGATCATCCACTGTGAGGGCGAGCCCATCCAGCGTGAAGATGAGGAGGGCAACCTCAACGAGGTCGGTTACGATGACATTGGTGGCTGCCGCAAGCAGATGGCTCAGATCCGCGAGTTGGTCGAATTGCCCCTGCGTCACCCCCAGCTCTTCAAGTCCATCGGTATCAAGCCCCCTCGTGGTATCCTGATGTACGGTCCTCCCGGTACTGGTAAGACTCTGATGGCTCGTGCTGTTGCCAACGAGACCGGTGCCTTCTTCTTCCTGATCAACGGTCCCGAGATCATGTCCAAGATGGCTGGTGAGTCCGAGTCGAACCTGCGTAAGGCTTTCGAGGAGGCCGAGAAGAACTCCCCCGCCATCATCTTCATCGATGAAATCGATTCCATCGCCCCCAAGCGTGAGAAGACCAACGGAGAAGTCGAGCGCCGTGTTGTCTCCCAGCTCCTCACCCTCATGGACGGTATGAAGGCCCGCTCGAACGTCGTTGTCATGGCCGCCACCAACCGCCCCAACTCCATCGACCCTGCCCTTCGTCGTTTCGGTCGTTTCGATCGTGAGGTCGACATCGGCATCCCCGACCCTACCGGTCGTCTCGAGATTCTGTCGATCCACACCAAGAACATGAAGCTGGGTGATGATGTCGACTTGGAGACGATCGCTGCTGAGACCCACGGTTACGTCGGTTCCGATCTTGCTTCGCTCTGCTCTGAGGCCGCCATGCAGCAGATCCGTGAGAAGATGGACCTGATTGACTTGGATGAGGATACCATTGACGCTGAGGTTCTTGACTCTCTTGGTGTCACCATGGAGAACTTCCGTTACGCCCTTGGTGTCTCCAACCCCTCCGCTCTGCGCGAGGTTGCCGTCGTCGAGGTCCCCAACGTCCGTTGGGAGGACATTGGTGGTCTCGAGGAGGTCAAGCGCGAGCTTATCGAGAGCGTCCAGTACCCTGTCGACCACCCCGAGAAGTTCCAGAAGTTCGGTCTTTCTCCTTCCCGCGGTGTTCTGTTCTATGGTCCCCCTGGTACTGGTAAGACCATGCTGGCCAAGGCCGTGGCCAACGAGTGCGCTGCCAACTTCATCTCCGTCAAGGGTCCTGAGTTGCTGAGCATGTGGTTCGGTGAGTCGGAGAGCAACATCCGTGACATCTTCGACAAGGCTCGTGCCGCCGCCCCTTGCGTCGTCTTCCTCGATGAGTTGGATTCCATTGCCAAGTCCCGTGGTGGATCCGTCGGCGATGCTGGTGGTGCTTCCGACCGTGTGGTCAACCAGCTCCTGACCGGTAAGTTATTTCGCCTTTGCTTCTATAGTTCCTAGCTAACTCGTCTCAGAAATGGATGGTATGACCTCCAAGAAGAACGTCTTCGTCATCGGTGCTACGAATAGACCCGAGCAGCTGGACGCTGCCCTGGTCCGTCCGGGTCGTCTGGATACTCTGGTCTACGTTCCCCTGCCCGACCAGGCCTCCCGTGAGAGCATTCTTAAGGCCCAGCTGCGCAAGACGCCCGTTGCTCCTGATGTCGACATCTCCTTCATCGCCAGCAAGACCCACGGCTTCTCCGGTGCCGATCTTGGCTTCGTTACTCAGCGTGCTGTCAAGCTCGCCATCAAGCAGTCGATCAGCGCCGACATCGACCGCCAGAAGCAGCGCGAGGCGCAGGGTGAGGACGTCAAGATGGAGGACGAGGAACTTGAGGAGGAGGACCCCGTGCCGGAGTTGACCCGTGCCCACTTTGAGGAGGCGATGAAGTCGGCCAGAAAGTCGGTTAGCGATGTGGAGATCCGCCGCTACGAGGCTTTCGCGCAGAGCCTGAAGAACTCTGGCGGCAGCACCTTCTTCCGCTTCCCTTCCTCGGGTGAGGTGGCGGACAACAACACTTTTGGCGAAGCCGGCAATGATGACAGCCTCTACGACTAAACTGTATCTTCTCATGCTTTGTTTCCTATGCGCACTTAGTTAGATCAGCGGGGTGAGCCTCGACTAAATCACGTTGGTTGACAAGTACTTTTGTGGCCATTTCTTATTGTTCTGGGTGCTAAGATAGTTCTGATCCATCTAATAGCCAAGAATTCGCTACGATGATTGATTCCGTTGGATATGGAACGACGTAGTAAAATTTGGTATCTAGAAAATGCAATGCCGACCCTGTTAACACCGAGGGAGAGGTCCCCATCCGAAAACCATCCAAACGCCAGACGAATGTCCACCAACACCAACCCCCGCCTTTTATCAAAATATTATCGAAATATAAGACAGACAGAAGTGAAAGAAGCCCGCAGACCCCTTCATTTCCCCTGCTTCGGCTTCATCTTCTTCTCCCCTTTCTTGACGGGACTCCCACTGGCCCCGGACCCATTAGTCTCCCCATTCTTCACCCCCTTCACGCGATCCTTCTGCCCTGGCGTTCTCGTGGTCGTGGTCGCCGTATGTTCCTTATCCTTATCCCCGCCATCCCCCGCCGCCGCAGACGAAGAAGAATCCCCGACCCCATCCCCATCCCCCTCGAGTACCACCACCTCGCGCAGAACCTCCTTGATCGCGCGCACGCCCTGCTCGACGACCGCCGAGGGAATCCGCACATCCACCGTCTCGAAATACGCTGCGTTGTTTGCATTATCCCCGTTGTTGTTCTTCTTCTTTTTCTTCTTCCCGTTTGCGTAGGCACCGTCATCATCATCGTCGTCGTCGTCGTCATCTTCGTCTTTAATCGCTGCAGCACCGTTTTTCTTGCTGGTCGCGGCAAGGAGGGACGGATGGCGTCGCCCTTCGGCGGAGGCGACCACCGCTTCGATGACCTCGTCGAACCGCTCGCACCGTCCCCCCCGGAGTAGCTCCTGGGCTAGGCGCCGGATCTTCTCGGTCCACCCCGTGCGTTGGAGGGCGGCGAGGAGCGTGCTGTGGAGGTCGTCGAGGGCCGGGGTAGTGAGGAGGTGCGTTAGGAGGTCGGTTTCGAGGTCGGTTTGGGTGGTGGGTGGGGAGGGGCGGGGGTTGGTTGTCATTGTTTCGGTGCTGTAGTTTGAATGGTTGAGGTTGAGGTTGAGGTTGTACAGTACTGTAGATTGTGGGGAGGGGAGAGGGGGGGGGGGGGTTTCTGTTGGTGAGGGTGGTGGTGGCGTGGTTCGAGGGAGGAGTTCAGGGTTATCGTCTTTGAAGGTGGTGGGTTGTAGCTAAGATGGATGATTTGTTGCAGGAGACCGGTATGTGTGTCTGGATAATGGGTTGAGGGGTCGTGTGCTGTACTATGTACAACAGTACTGTACAAACGGGTTGAGGTCAGTTCGGAGGGGGAATTGCGCTGCGGGCTGCTGCGGGCGGCGGAGGAGATGGATGGATGGGCTGGGCTGGCTCCAGTCCGGAGCGGATAAGCCGTCAGTCACTCAAGTCAGATCAGATCCTCTACCCGCCGATGGACTTGTCAGTCCCGGCGCTTGTGTCTTGACTTTGAATGGTACTTTTCAATTAAAATAGGCGCGGTGCAATTTGATAAAAATAGTGCTTAGAATACGGAGTATGAATGTGTTGCCTAATGTAGACTTTTTTTGATAACAGCTGGAAATAAATTGACCCAGTTCCTTCCTGAAGCATTTTGTGTATTAGTGATTGTGATCAGAATATATATGCCGTCAATGACTGTGAAGTTATACATCCCTATTGTCGTTGTTGATTGTCCCTGGTGTTACAACCCACTTCAAGCTGTCTTGAAGTTGCAGTCTCACCACACAGCATTGCAAACTCATTCACAGATCGACAATCTAGCCCTGCACCGGTCCACGCACAACCTAGCCCGGACATACCCTGCCCAAGGCTTCAATCAGGGTACCGCGATAATAATAGCACATTGTTGCCATTTGCCCTCCCGGTAGCGCCCAGCCGCCGGCCGGGGGGCACCAAGACCACGATGCAATCATTGCGCCGGAGATACTAAGTAAAACCTTGAACTCGACCTTACGTAGGTACTACAGTCGCCGGCTTGCAGGAGAGGCTGGCTCCACTATACCCAGGAAAACCTTACCTATCGATAACACGGGTGCGTGGTATTCCATGCTGAAAGCCGCCAGACGATTTGATCGGGCTGCAAGGCAGCGTGCCGCGATGGCTTGGGGAGGGGGGCAGGCCACCACATGTTCGTGTAATGTCGGTTCAGACGCTTGTGCGACCTCCATCCGAAGCTCCCCTTGCTCGGTTTGCCAAAAGGTGGTAGGTAAAGGCTGATCTTGGGTGGCAAGGTGTATGTACTGTACTATGTCTATACAGTGCCGTGCAGATATCCACAGGAGATTAATGCAATATGTTCCGGTCGGGGAATGGGTTTGTTTCCAACGACGACGGCGGTGGAGGCCGGCATTGCTCGGGATGGAGACCGTTGAAGGGGCTTTTCTCGGATGTCAGTACTTACTGAGTACTCAAAATGTCAGGGAACTCGACGGAGGATGAGTAGATTAATGTGGAGAATTAATGGGTTGGGTTTCCCACCCCTGTCGGTGCGAAAGTGTACTATGGAGCCTAGTCGGGGTGCTTTAGTGCAGTGACCGTTGACATTGACGTTGACGTTGACCCATCCGGGCTGGTAGTAACTTAGTACGCATAGATCCGGAATGACTCCTCTGAGAAGGGAAAAGAGAAGACAGAAATTGATCACCTTGCATGAAGGCTATGGTAGGTACTGTACTTCAGTACAAAGTTTCTGCCTGGACTTGGCCTCTGTGACTAGGTGCAGCAGCGTGGCGACGACCCGAATGTAGCCGGGCATTTGTAGACGATTACAGATACAATCACATTCATCTTACCAGAATCTTGTCCTAGAGGATGATAATCAATACGAGCAGCGCAAGACCTCAACTACGGCCCAGATCGTACCTTCTAGAAGGAGTTTATTTCCCTCGGCCCCTCCATCAAAGACATTGGCTGCAATTCGACTCCGAGGTCCTCACACTCCGACCCAGAAAAGGGGGGATGGAGGGCACAGATTACTATTTATTAATATCGTTCCGGCTGATATAGGGCTAGCAAAGATATCCCAGCCCGACAGAACAACACCATTGGCCAACATGGCCAGAATCCATAGTCGCCAATAATTCAAGTCAGTTAATTGAGGGCGCGCGTTAATAACTTAGACGAGTGAGAGGAAGAAAAGACAAAAAATCAGTCAGCGGAAAAAAGACATGGCACGATGACGGCGGCGGAGAGCTAAAGGCCCCAGTTCCCCAAAAACGTCAAGGCTCCGGCACTATTGGATTTTTGACAGGGCATCAGCAGCAGCACAATATCGTGGGAGGAGCTTTGGGCTCTTTTCTCCCTCGGTTAGTCCGAACTTGGGATCGAAATAGTTCCCTCGCTAGTCTCCGCCATAATCCAGGGGAGAAGAGACATTTGTGGGCTTGGCGCCGATACTAATTCTATATCCGATTCGAAATATTGGGGGTTGATATGGGATAGTTGAGCTTGGATGTGGTAGTGGTTGGACTTGGGAAAGGGGGGAAGTTATCATCGATCCCATAGAGGGATTATCTTGATGAAGATGATAGAGGATAGACTATAGACTAATGGGTGGTATTTTTCAGGGGAGAAAAACGGCTGATATTGCCCCAGTGGGAGTCTCCTCATTGCTTCGATTGCATGTTGTGTGCAAGTGTGCGATGGATCAAATGGAGGATAGATAGAGATAACTTATAAATGTTCCCTCCCGAGTCAGGTCGGTGGTCCAGACCGCGGGAGATCACGTGCGGCGATCCAAGCATCGAAGCGCCTCTTTTTCCCTTTCGGCGGTTCGTTCGCTACTCCGCGCCCAACCAGCTGCCTCGCTGCTTGCTGCTGCTGCTGCTGCTGCTGCTGCTGCTGCTCCTCTCACTTTCAACTAACCTGCTTCTTCCTCCTTCTCTTCTTCATTTGCTTCCTTTTTATTATTTCTTTAGTACAATAGAGAGATTTCTCTTCTCTCTCTCTCTCATCCTCGTTCTCTTCCACCTTCATTACCTCCACCGTGGCCGTCATCACATTTCCGATCTCCTCCCTCATCCTTCACTCTTCCTCCCCCCCCAGCTTCCCCGCTCTGGCTGCATGCCTGTGATTATTAGCCTTGTTGGCCTCAGGAACTCCACTCCACTCCTCGCAATCACGGCCATCATCCACCACTCGCCGGATTCCTCTTTCGCCTTGAACTTTTGACTTCTATTGTCGTCAACGGCTGTCTCCTGTCTATCTATCCCCCACATCTCATCCCAGCCATCTCCAACCACCCCCGCGGTATCTGACACGAGCCGCTTTCCGACCCGGAACCTCCAATCCTGAAACTCAACACCGGCGCTATTGAGAGTTCTTCCATTGTTTGCCCAGAATCCATCCAAGACAGTCCGATACCTTTCGATTGTGCTCCCTCCATCCTAACTTCGCCCGTGCTACATCTGGCGCCGTCTCATTCACCCCCCCCAAACCGGTCCGACGTCCATCCCCTCCCTCTTCGTGCTGGGCGTCGTTGCCGGTCATTGATTCTTATCCACCATGTCTCTCCACACCTCCTATCACGCCGACTCCGATGCAGACGACGAGTACGAACGCAGTGTCATCACATCCCCTCACCTAGCCACTGACTCGGAAGCCTCCCCCTCTGAGTCCGAGTTTCCCTCCGCCGAACATACCCCGACCACCCTGGCTAATTTCGACGATAACCCTCGCTCGCCTAAGACAATCATTACAGAATGGACGGCCGAAGAGTGCGCACATTTTGTTGCCGCTCTAGGTCTGCGTCAGTACTGCGCGGCTTTTCTAGGTGGGTCTCTTCGATGATATTCCTCGGCGCGGCCAAGGTTCTTCATCCGTGCTGACTCTTGGGTTCTACAGAGAACGAAATCGTTGGCGAAGCGCTTATCGCACTTAAACATGACGAATTGAAGGAGATGGGTATCGCTAGTGTGGGGCACCGCTTGACCATCCTCAAGAGTGTATACGAAACCAAGGTCAAGCAAGACATTCCGCTGGACGCCGATCATTACATTCCACTCTGTACGTGTATCCCTCGACTGGCTACTGGAATAGTCCGCTGACATTCGATTGCATAGCTGCCGACCAAAGTATGAACGAAGGTGCCACTCAAGACGATGTCGCTCGTTTGATTCAGTCCATCCGATTGCGAGACGAACGCATAGTCACCGTGGAGGCAGAGTTGCGGCGCATGGCAGACGACTATCGCCGGTTGCGAGAGGAACTCCTACCCGTCTTCAAGATGGCCAAGGATCGATCGCAGCCGCTGCCACCTCCATCGGCGGTCCCCGCACCTAGCACAGAAACATATCACGAGCCCCCGAATCTGTCTTCGCCCTCTGGAATCACGCTCCTGGATCGCTCGGGGTCGATTCTCTCGAGAACATTTTCCAAGAGAGGACACACCGGCGGGACTACCCCCAAAACCAGCTCACCCACTTATATCCCGCCTTCCATCCACGAAGGACGCATGTATGGGGACGGCGGTGGCTTGGATCCGTCCACGGCAAACTCATCCCACATGGCTATGATGAACGGAAAGGCCCAGTTATCGCCAGGAATCCCGTCGCCGACCTCTCCAGGCAACCTCCACACGCAGACTCTGGCCTCACGGGCCTACTCACAGCCTAGTTCGGCCAGCATCAACCACGCCTCTCACAACCACCACGACGACACGCCTCCGACTCAATCTCGCTCCGACCGATTAAATCCTACCCCAACGCAAGCCACGCGCCCTGACATCCCGACACGGTCAGACTCTCGAGCAACTGGGGATTCCCCGAGCGTGGAGATCTTCAAATCTTTCCGAGTATCGTTGGATGACCCCTGCCATAAAGTCCTCCCCGCCGCTTTGAAGAAGTACAACATCAACGCGGACTGGAAGCAATATGCACTGTATATTGTTTATGGTGATCAGGAACGATGTCTCGGGCTAGAGGAGAGGCCGCTGATCTTGTTCAAGCAACTTCAAAACGAAGGACGGAAGCCGATGTTCATGCTGCGGAAACAAGTCCATCCACTGGAGAACAACATGTATCCCACCGGCAGCGGGTCGGCGCCGAACAGTGCTGGTTTCGAAGGGCGACAAGCTCAAATCAATCTACCTGGCGGAGTTTTGTGAGCCTTTCTCGATGGTGAAAGTGTTCTGCTTTACTTTCTTGCTTGAGATACCCCAGGCACCTTTGGTGCCCCACTTTCCCACCCCCTCTTTCATCCTCTCCCACCCGTCTACCTAGCTTCTACATCCCTTGACATTCCTCCTTTCACGAGTCCTTATCTCTTTGGCGTGCATACGTGTCTCACAATATGGCGTTGGGCTTGGCTAGCGTAACGCGGAACCGGAAAAGCAAAGCATATTGACACAGCGTGGTGATTTCAGGGTCCATTTCTATTCTCATTCTTGTTCATATACTTTACATCTATATTCACCCTAATCCGTGTCTCAATATGAGTATGTTCAAGCCTACTAGCAAGATATAAAAATGTTATAGCTTACTCGTATTCCGTGCTGCTAGACTCTTGCCTGGACTCTACACCGAGTAAGGACTCCGTCTTGTTTCTGCTTTTACTCCCGAAGCCGAGGCTCTCCCACGCACCTAATGCAACCCACCCAACACCGCCAGAGCATCATCACCATCGCCACCCGCACCCGTGTCATGACGATACCCCTTCCTCCGGCGTCATAGTAGAATCGCAAATGACATGACACCTTCATGACGCCTTCCCCCTATCGCAAGCAGACATGAAAGAATGCCGCGACTGGGACTCGACCAGAATCTGCACCCCCCACCGTCGCAGAAGGCTACGAGGGCTCTGCAATGTCGATACCACTACACCACGGCGGCTGTTGTTGTTGTGCTGTATAAGGAAGAACTGGGTGATATAGCCCCACTTTTCTGTATGCCTCAAACATCGACTCTACCCTCCCACCATCGTTTTGTATCAGTTATTGCTTTCCCTGGTGGAAATGTAACATAAAGTTCACGGTGATTCATATCCAGCACCGGCTGTTGCATCCCTCGCCCGTCGTGCCGTTATCTCATCGTAAGGGAGAAACGTGACAATATGGTGCCCCACGCATGCATCAATGGCCTTTTGCGCGCGCTCGTGCTCGCCGAGGAAAATTTCCGCCTCGGCCGCAGATATCGGCGAATGTTCAACGTGCTCCTTGACAGAACACACTAGCTCTGGCGGTAAGCGCCCATCCAGCTGGGCTGCCTCTCTCGCGGCCGAGGCCCACCAGCCATGCTGTTGCGGAGGCACATTCCGTGTTGAGCAAATGCGGTAGTGTCGGTCGACGAGACGAAGCTTGACCAGGGTCAAATGCCCCTGCTGACTGGGTTCCGCCAGGCCAAAGGGCTCTTGCTTGGTTCGATAAGGATTGGGCCAGGTCAGACGTTGGCCCTCTCTGAGCGGCGTCGTGCCGAAGGTATGCAGGCCTCGGGGGGGGGTTTCTCTTCTCGGTGTAGGGCTCCCAGTAGTCCACATCGAGAACTGTCGCGAGCGCCGGCAGCACCTCTCACTCGAGCTCACTGGCATGGACTTTGTCTTCGTGCTGAAATGTCATGCGAGCCTGGGTTACATTTTTGGCCTCCACAGCATAAAAGCCGGTGGCAACAATCCGTTCGTTGCGCAGTCCCTCGGTGTGGAAGTGGCTCTCCCCGGAGTACGTTGGATTCTCCGGAGTCAAGTCAATGCGGGCGATTTCCACCACGACTGGCAGGCCTTCGACTCGAAATTGCTTCTCCAACTGCACGGGAGTGTAATCATGGTGCAGTGGGTCTGGAAATCGGCCGATTGGCTGCGAGGAGATTGCTCGCCCTGTAAATTGGCCTCGCTTCCATTGGCTCATACGAAAAGGACTGCCCGGGCTTCCGGGTGATCGAACCAGGCTTGGCGGGTGCGCTTGAGGTAGTCACACAGCAGCCCTAAGAGGCGCGCACCGAACCCGGTGCTCCTAGGAAATTGGGTAAACTGATGCGATGCTGCAAGCAAATGTTGGACATCATTATACCCCCCTCTGCTGACTGCTTATTCGCAATGGCTCTTTTTCGAGAGCATCGAAGTTGTTTCGTGAGCCAAACGAAGCGTGACAATTGTCTTATCGGTCGGATCTCTTACCACTCTAGCAAGCAAAAATGCAAAAGTCAAATGGAGTATACTCTCCAGTAACGATCGACGGTCTTGTCGACGCTTTTGCCGACCCAAAGATGCTCAACCATGGTTAAACGTGCTCGTGAATGCTTGTTTGCTGTTTCTAGATTCCAAAGGAACAGTCTCAGACCTGGCACCTTTCACGTCTGGAGATACAAGAACTCGATTCTTCCAAGCTGCCCTGTCAAGACGGGGTTTTGTCAAGCAGGGTAAAGATGCGACTTAATGGGTGAAAGCTCATATGCCAGAGAGGTTCGGTGGACATCACTAAGAGATCGCGGTTTAACTGCATGACGGATTCTTGCTGCTAGGCGTCTGAAGTGAAAAGACTATCTATCTAATAGAGAATAAGCTATGGTAGGATGGGAGATGGAGTTCGAAAGGTGAAGACGAGTGGGCGACGCTGTCTTTAGGCACGTTGACAAGAGCAGTTCGAGGAAAGGACGCATTTTTGACAAGACGAACAAATTGACTGATCTTCTGACTGAGGGATCCGATCCTCTTCCTCTCCTTCCTCTTGTTTTTGTGCTTTCGGGGCTAAATTCCCTGCTTCATTAAAGCGCAGTACCTATCTTGGGGAACAACAGGGGATTGTTCACGCCGAATCAAAACCGCTTGGGGAAAGGGCCTCCTCATCTGAGTGGTGTGTGGAGTCTCGGTCACCCGCTCAATCTGATGCACGGTTTGCACCCTTGGGAATTAGAAATCCAGGTGGCTTGTGTCTCAAACACTCAACGCGTTGAAACAAGCAAAGGGCTATAGAGATGGATTCTTCTACTTTGGCGCCTGTGTGTCATGCCACACCTCGCAAGAATTGGGATCTCAAAGGGTGGTTTAGCAACGCCGTTGCCCACAAAGAATCTGGAAACTGCAAAACGGAAGGCTCGGCCGAAGTTGAGTATGTTATTTTTCTCATCTCTGAAGTGGTCAGCCCCAACAGGGTCCAATTGCTTTCTTCTGTCTTGATCTTTGTGAAGATTGGCTGGGGTACCATTGAGTAAATCGTTGGAGATTTGCATTGTAGCCGCGTGGCGCTCTTGCATAGTTTTCTAAGATTTGTCTTTCTTTGATTTTGGCTTGACTTTCTGCTTCCCGAACTGGTTCCAGGGCCATTTTCAAGCTTCTGGCCGCTAGCTTGAAGCATCAGAGTACTAAACAAATCTGCACGCGATCCTCTATCTTCTCTTAGTGAGGGGGTAAGATAGTCAGCTAGCGATTGAGTCTTTTTTTTTTTTTTTTTTTTAGCTATGTCTGAAAGAATGAATTTCAGGTTGACCATCCTGTTCAGTCCATCGAGAACGTTTGTTGTCTCAAAATGAAATTACAGGCTAGCTGCATCTCTGTAATTGACTCTGCATGCATTTTCAGTGGCTTTTCATTTCAGATCCAGCTGATTGCTGGTAGAGTGGAGTGGTTCGTCTTCCGCTTGCAACGGTTCCTGTTGTTTCTGGGCCCAGGAATGATTAAGTCGGCTCAGGGGCATGCCTCGACGTACTCACAAACTCGGTGATTATTCTTAACTTTAGTACCGCTGTCACACACTCAAGCAATGGCTGCAAATCAAGATGTGAATAAAGGCTCTTCCTTCATCAGTGGGTCGCGAAAAGGTACATGAGTCCCCGCGTGAGGTGCTCTGAATCCCGATTAGTTATACCTGTGTCCCCATCGATATGCTCTCAGAAGCTGACATGAGTTTCTTGCGAATCTTACTCGGTGTGTTGGCTTGTTTGAGGGCGCAAGGAAGCGCTGTCTGTCTGGTAAGATTGGCCGCTGGAGGGCGGCGGAAGTCAGGATGCCAATGACTGTGGCCCATGATGAAACATTGGAACCGACAGGTGGTTAGATATTGAAGACAAAAGACCGATATACCTGATCTGTAAGAATGAAGCTAATCGTAAGGGTAACTGATGAATAAGAGCGTCTTGATTACCCAATTCCTGAGGACTTGAAGCTTTTCGTAAAAGAAGATAGGAGAGAGAGGGGAAGGAGAAGAGGTAAGAAGGCACCAACACCGCTTTCCCCAAAATAAAGGTGTGTATTTTGCTCGAGTACTGTATGGGCAATAGCAACATCGGAGCCCGATAGGTTGGCTCCCTTCTTCCATCTCCAAGACAGAATTGGAAATGCCATATGTGCCAGCTCGCACCTTTCTTTGGCGAAGTGGGGTCGAACGCCTCGGCTTCAGCTGTTCTCCGAAGAGGCTTCATCAAGCATAGCACTCGGATTGTGATGAAGAACCCTGCAATAAGTAGGAATATCTCCTTATGCTTCACAGTCGCAAATTCAGTCTGGCTGAGGGTGAAGCTCTCTCACCACAAGCTGGCCGAATATCACCCTGTTTGTTAGTCCCGAATGGTGACAGAGACCTAGTCAATAATGATGCTATGCCCTTTTCTCTTGATGTCAGATGCCACGCATAGGAAGATATAATCGCCACGGTCGAACTCAAACAAGACCTCAATGTCCTGGTCCGGAGTAATAAATTGATATCGGCGAAGTACGTAAGCCGCAGTTTCCATCCGTGCATAGCCAACAATATCTGCCAAGCAACATGGTGACTAGAATGTTTTTGTGGAGCTGTGATACACACCTCCTTCCGGATCCAGGGTAGCGAGTCGAATGCTTGAATTGCTGAGTATAGTCACTTCAGCATTTTAAGCATTTTATGAACCCCATCTCCACCCATGCGCGGGTAGTGCTGTGCATAGGGAAGTCCTGTAAGTCGCTGGCTCTTCTTTCTTACTTGCAACAACACCTCCCCATTGAAAAACATTCGGGTTGAAGTATGATCATGGAGAAAAAGGCAGTGCAGTTGACCTTTGCTGAATCTTGTTGAAGATTCGATTATTCGAGAACTGGCTGGTGCTGATCCATGCACGTATAACTAAGCCTGGCGTGGTGCGGTCACACGCCCGCGCAAAACTTGATGCTCTTTTTGTGATTTAACTGGTGTTTAGATAGTGCCTCGCGCATGGCTCATCTCGTGTTTCGCATCGTATGCGCTTCGAGGAGGTCCGATGAAGGTGAACTTCATATTGGTGCTTTCCGCCCAAGCGGCCCTGAGTTATGTTTTTCACCACGAGCTTCGACGCAGTGGCCTTGGGGCTTCATCTCCAGTTCTACATCCGAGCCACACATGGTCAAGATATCTGTGGCCCTTTCCTTCAACTCAAGAACCCGTCTCTGTGCGTAACCTGTAGTACCTTTGCTACTCCTGGGGAAATGGAAAAGCTTCTGAGTTGGGTATCAAGCTTGACTTCAAGCGTAGGGTGACCACGAACGCTGGTGCTGGGATAGAATTCCCGACTATTCAGATATCTGGCCGATTTTCTCTTGGGAAATTTGAAGCAGGGCATGGATGCACCACGGTTACTTCGAGTGAAGCAGCGTCTCGACAGTTTACTTCACAGGTAGCACAGTAGTATTAGGTTAATGCCTCCACTGCTGCCTGGCGGGCAAGTGTGCCGGTCCACTTCTTTTGACTGTGATTGCGCCGGGTTCGACGGTGCCAGGTGTCGGGCTCGCACGCTTTTTTTTTAGATCCTAGGCATTTGGGTAGGATTTGTTTTGCGTCTGAATTGTGGTGTCTCTTCCATCTCAGTGTTCCGCTTGAGATTGTTTAAGATGTTGTATCTTGTTAGCGAAAAGAAGAATAGGTTTGGTGCCGTTTCGGCCCGATACAGAGGCACGAACCTCAGTGCCATCTCTGAAGAATAGCTGGGACACTGCCGCACGAGATGCACACGTAGCTTGGTGCTTATCCTGGAATTTCTTCCTCCGTCCCTCGACAACACTCTGGGGCTTGCGGAGCGATGAGCGATATGGAATTGCCCATTGGCAGAAGTTCTAGAATTATCTTTTGAGCAAGGCCGGCTTGCTTTCTACTTCGACCTCGGTTGGATGGGCAACGAGCACATCATATCTCCAGCGCGTGTAGTATCACGGCATACAAGAGCGCCATACGTCTGTCGCGATTCCCCACATTTATCGCTGCGCCGCATGTGAGGAGTAGCTCTGCGTAGGATGTGGGAGGACGTGCCGACCCCTCTCACCCCGCGGACACGTCGCATTGAGATTCACTAGGCGAACGAGAAGGGCGTGACTAGCAACTTCACCAGCTAATTTATTTTGGCCTTCAACTGTAAATTGCGTGAAAACAGACATCAGGAAGTGGAAGGTGTCATCGTCCTTCTCAGATGCTTGATACATCTGAAAGTCGGGCGGTGACCTGAGACTGGACAGTGGTCAAATTCTTCGACTTCTGCAAATTCTGCAAAGTCGTCAAGTTCTTAAAGTTCTTAGTCCATAATTGGAGGGCTTAGATTGCTTGAAGATTGTGAGGTGAGTTCCATGATGAAAGCCTAGGCAGAGATAGACCAGATTAGAGTAGAGATAGACCAGATTGAGGGTAGAGGAAGAAAGGTGAGCCCAGTTCTCTGATCGCCGCCCAATGTGGCAGCGTATTGCAGAGCTGCCTGTCTCTACCTAGAGATCACTGTATCGATGGGCAAGATACTCCAGTAGTCGGGTATATCGACATCATTGATGGCGACAGGGACTGGGATCGTCGAGACTTCGTGGTAAAGAATCATTAGAGGGTTTGGCGTAGCTTTGATTCAGTACCCAAGACATCAAACTTTGAATTATCCGCGACTCTGTCGTGATCGAATGGATGAGATGAAGTCAAGCTGTACTCTCTCGAAAAGACATGATCAAGCATACATCAGAATGTATAAGCCTGGAAAGCCAACCCTGCCCGCGACAAAGCGGCCGCTCTTCGGATTTGTCCCGACGCTCCTGCGGACCCTGACGCGACACACCGCGAAGAAATATCCCACAGGGCTTATGAGGTCTGCAATTCGATTGATGATGCTGACCAGGAAAACATCCAAACGACTCCGTATCTGTGTCTAGTTGGGCCGGGAGATTATATCGGCTTTGATCAAATTTAGGGGACGATGTTTGACCTGAGACGAGATATCTGCTTCCACAGAACGTCATCGTTTGTTTGCATTGATGTAGAACAGGGCTGACTTGATTGCAGAGATGAGGAGTGCACCTGAAGATTCGCAATATCTGGGGAACGATATGACTATGCAGCAGGCAAATAGTAACATTTGTGACGCAGGGGAAGCACTAGCACGCTGGCTGAATTCGTTGCCTGAGTAGCAGGTTGTTCGTGATTGATATGAAGAGTTTTGCTATGGACGTTGAGTAAAGCTGTGCCGTTTCAAGTGGACAAGACTTTCATCAATCGATGGAATGTATCTCGAATAGAGTCATCCATGGCGACAGCAGTACGCGAGTAACGCGCTTGGTCCCAATCGTACACTGCTGGTTATCTAGAAGTCTGACAGGAGTCCGTTTCACTCTTTGCAATCGACTCCGCTGAGACTGATATAATCAGCAACTGCTTATTCATGTAAAGGTAGATTGGAAGAAGAGGAGAGGAGGAAGACTTACAGTATTCCTCTTTGGCATCCATTAGACTGGCCCTATCAAGTACGATATTGCAAATCAACTCTGACCGATGCCCATTCTGTCACTCACTGCAGGCGCAACACCCTCTTGTACTTCTCAATACTCTTTGAGCGATAGTCGGGGAGGCTGTAATGCACCTAGCACTTGTAGATAGCTTGTTATCACGGCTTTTATCTTCTTCAAAGTCAACGTGGAGTTCTTGATAGATGACTCTTTGTTACTATTGAGATCAACCGCTGTAGAGCCATGCTAACTCGACGACATTGTGTATGCGGATATGCTCGAGGTCACAATTGTCTGCATAATTGCTCGTACCGAATGAGAGAAAGAATGGACCTATGTAATATTGGTCTAGCAGCATCAGAAGAGGTTAATTAAATACTATAGTGTTAGATAAAGTTGCAAGAGAGAGGGTCAAAGATGTGTATATGTAGAAGAATGACTCGAGAAACTATAGTGGTTCAAGATTGGAGGAAGAAAAGAGATGAAGAATACATTTCCAAACTTGAGAGTAGCATACCAATTCATGCTAGTCAATAGACGAGCCTGGAACAAAGGACGATGGTTCAAGTAGATCAAGCGTTAAGATATCTTGCTTCGGTAGTTGAAACCATTACCTGGTAGAGATCTCTGCGCTCGCGGCGCTGCGACAAGCTCCCTCGGGGTGTGTGTGGTGCTTTGCATATATGGATAAAGCGGTTCTTGCATAGGTAGCATAGTAGAAGGATGCACCCTAATGAGAAGATTTGTTATACACTTGGGGGTGGTCGATAATCGAGCAGGAGTTCTTGCTCTGGGCCTTGGCCTTCTGCCGCATCTCCGCGGCTTTCTCGCGCTTCCATTTCACCTCTGCCTCCTCCGACACTGCCCGCTTCTTCGAGGCGCTCGGCCTCTCGCAGCTGTTACCGGCAAGCAAACTATTAGCGCAGCTTCAATCAACCTGGCATTGCCTTCGGTCTGGACTTACCAGCACCTCAAAAGAGGTGTCCTTGTTCTCCAGCCCTTTGCGGGTCTGTCGTTTCTTTTGGACCTTCTTCTGGTCCTTCTTCCGCAGAGCCCGAAGGCGATTGTCCGCTAGGACCGGCTCGTCCATGGAGTCAGCGTAATGATTTGATAGGTTGTCCTTCGCTCGCACATGAGCAAGGCAAGGTATTTCTTAATTTTTGCCAGACGACGACGCGAGAACGCTTATACAAGAACGATGACTTCGATCAGATAGTGCGAGAGACGGCCCAGATGATCTGGGATAATCCCACTCGGCCTTGTCAATCTTCCGGACTAATCTTGAGTACTTTAACTGCCCCCTGCGTCTCCAAGTGCAATACGCTCTTGGGCAAGCCAGACTGCCTAGAGTCAGATGAAGCAAGCAGGTGATCCGACTTCCTTCGACATGGTGAGCTGTCTGATGCATAATCTGATGATTTATGCATCGCCGTCAGCGTAGCCATGGAAGACACCCACCCACCCAGAATCTGATCAGTTGTGCCTATGCTTTCATGTATTGTACCACGGAGCAAATATTTGCTCTACGCTCTGACACATTTGAAGTGCCGAAACTTCTGCCGTGTGGCGTGGGAACCCGCTGTCATATACAGCCCTCTACCTTCAAGATATGCAAAATTCATTGCCAGCTCTGTCTCCTGACAACCTGCCGCGGTATCCGGGAAGTTCCCGGGCACGGACCGTGTAAAAGGAGAGAGAGATTTCTGATGGAAGAAGTCTTCGTCTTGAGAGGAGATGGACAAGCAAGGTGACGCGTCTCGTAGAATGACGAACGAGATCACATCGACAATCTGCATAGCAAAGTCTTGTAAGGCCCTCCGGCCTACTGGCATTGCCAGGTTCAACTCATTCGAGAGTATGCACTCAGTGGATCAATACCGGGCTCCTGTCTGGCTGGTCGCAGTCTCCCCGGGACGGGTGGCGAAACTGGAATCGTCCCCGTTTTCCCGCCATCACAATCAGTCAGGAATAGGTAGCATACTCTATCAGGAAGCCAGGACCTCCATCAAACCCGGAGAAGCTGGATTCGCCCTCATTCCCCAACCATGAAAATGGACTATGAAAGGTAGGGTACTCTGTCTGGCAGGCCACGGCTCTCTCGGGGCAGATGGCGAAGCAGGAATCGCCCCCATTTCCTAGCCATGACAATAGTTAGAGAAATGAAAATCAGGTTCCATAAGGTCGAAAGAGGTGAGATGGTGGCGTATGATGGAACTCAAGTTTACTGGGGTGGAGACTGATTTTGTTTTCGAGAACAGATAGCCATATACTTGCTGGGTTAGCACCGCATTGCTTGGTACAATGGGCACTGCGGACTTACCACCGCAGTCAGCCAGTCAGGCTGATTCCGTCAGTCCATTGCATCTGTAGGAGTTCTGTCGATTTGGGACAGAGAGTGATCGAGCCCGTTTTGTCGACCAGGAATCCTGCTGGCCCAACAATCGAAGAAGACGGGATATCAACCCCCATGGATACTGGGTAAAAGATATGACATCGTGTGTAAAGCCGCTGGATCAATGTCTAGCATCTTAGTATGTCATGTCCGTTTATGACAGATGTTCTTGTGGGACAGAATGTCAAACAGAAAGGTTTCTGAGATTAGAAAATGGTATGGAACGAGACCTCGAATTCGGGAACATGGGGTAGGGATGCGATAACTTGAACATGGACTTTGTTTGCACTTATGGAACAGAGATTGATTAGAACGTGTGGACTGCTCTTGTATCGTAGTCCACATGGGAATGGCCATGTCCCAAGACTGGAAGTTTAAGAAGATCAAGAACAAAATGGAGATCAGAAACCAAGTCTTCTCATGTTTGAGGTTTGGTTTGTTCTAGCCAAGCTTCCTGTATGGACTTGGTCTCGTTGAGGAAGTTCTTAGTAGTATTTGTGGAGGAAGATGGAAGAGATGTAGTGGGGAAGAATTGAATCCGTCAGACTGGAAGCCGAGATGTAGAGCTGAGTCTCCAGCCAGCCGTATTTATGAGAGTGGTCAATAGAGATGATTAACATGGGCCCAGGATTGGTATTAACCGAGGTAGAATTATATTCATCCCATGACTGGGCGACAGCCCTTGAAGCGATGTGAATAGGCTGGGTAGTTCCATTCAAGGGTTCGCTTATCGAGAGGTTGAGGTAGTGAAATTCCGGATACAAGTATAGGCTGTGAATGGTGTCAGGTCTGGAAAAGTTCTTCAAGCGAGAGAATAACAGAGGGCACCATGTTGCGGTATCCCACAAGTTCCGTTGTTCGCTAATGCACAGCAAGGAATTCCCTATGCGTGGTAAGGCCGAACCAACATGGAAATTGCATCCCTGTCTCTGGCTTTGGCGAAGGTTCTAAGATCGGTCAAACAATCTCTGGCAAAGACATGAGAAGTATGAACGTGGAATTCATGGCTTAGGTTTAATTAGACTATCGGACTATCCGAGACAAAAGTATGAAGCACCCAATCTGTGAACGACGAGATAAGACATCTCCTCTCGAAGAAAGTCCATGTTGATCCACACAGAAGAAAGCAAGCGTAGCAAACTCATCATGGAAAACTAAACAAGCAAGTCAAAAATCTCCAGGAAGATGTTCTTGTTGACCGAGACCGGCCGGTGCGGAAGCCCCAGCAACTCCGCCACAGCCAACTGCGCGGTGCGCACACTGTAATCCAGACTCATGGTGGTGTCTTCCGGAAGCTCCGCGAACTGCCCCAGCAGCGCCACATTAGTCGTATTGGGAGGAATCACCAACGGGCGGTCCTTTGCACTACGCGTCAAGAACGGCGCCGTCCCCAGGGGCATGCCACATGGAATCGTGATCGCGTTCTCCGCCAGCCTCAACTCCTCGGACGGAAGGAAGTTCAGGTGGGCCAGCACCTCGGTGAATATCTCTTTGCCGGTGCAGGCGAACATGGGCTTCTGCACAAAGTTGCCCTCCTCGGACGGACGCAACGCGTATCCGCACAGAAGGTGCACGTCGTCGGGCTGGGAGGCGAAGATGGGCTGATGGGGGACACTGATCGTCAGCGACCAATTGCTCTTGATCAGGGAGAGGAGGGCGCCAGTGCCGGCTTTGTCCTGAGTGAGCTTGTCGTAGAGCTCCATGAACGAGGTCCCGCGTAGGGTGGTCGTGAAGGTCTCGATGCCCGACTCCAGCGGACGAGACAGGAAGGTCATCGGGTCTCCGAATTTGGGGGATTTGCGGGCCAGAGTCTGCCACAGGCGCCATTCGCGGAGGAGAAGGTCCTCCCAGTTGGACGAGAGGAATGGTGGCGGATGGTCGTTGGAGCCGAAGACGGCCCCGGACCGTGAAAAGCCGACGTCGATCAGGCAGATGTCCTGGGGATCGAGATCGATCAAGCACTCTCGGTCGTCTTCCATCACGGTGATCTCGGAGACCGTGGTTGGGTCGCTGTCGGGATAGAACTTGATATCTTTGACTTCGGCGTGGTAGCGGAAGTCCACGTTCTCGTTCTTCAGGTACCGGGTGATGGGAAGGACGATCGACTCGAAGAGGTTGAATCGCGTGTGAATGGATCTATCGACATCGTTCAGAGTCTGGATGTCTTCGAGGTATTTCCGAAGATGGCGGCGGAATTCGACTGCGCTGTGCCACGGCTGGAATGCGAATCTGAGTGAGGAGTTGGTAACTATGCATAACCAACTATGTCTGTTCTAAACCCGCAAAAGGATGGATGCTTACGTGGTGGACCATAGGGACCAGAACCCTGTGTCAAAGAATGGTTTCTCGAAGACTTGATCGATTCTTTTGGCGTGCAGCGCTCGCTCCGGGTTCACGATGAACTTGATCAGCTCCATCCGATCTTTCAGACCTAGCTGAATGCCCTTCGTAAACACCGCTTCGGTGCCCGAGGAATCCATGCTCACGGCTCGCGGATCAGGGTGCGGCAGTCCTCTGTGTGGCATTTGACATCGAAACTCACGCACATCATCCGCCAGCGATTTACCATCATGCTGGACATCCGGCACCAGATCGAGGAGCTCCTTCACACACTCCCCGTGAAGGTAGGGAAGGCAGTAGAAGGGAAGCGAATAGCCGTCTTCTGCATTTCCAGAAACGATCATCTCACCTCCCACGTCGGAGTGGAGGTCAAAAATATGGATATGGGCACCGGGAATGCCTCCTTTCCTGATAAGGTAGACTGCTGCGACCAGGGAGGCCAGTCCATGGCCGACCAGCCATGCCTGGATGTTGCTTGGGTCCTGCCTGCAGAGATCGGACTTGTGCTCCATGGTCAGAATGTAGAATTTGAGGACTTTGATGACGAATATGGTGATGCCATAATTCTGTCGTAGAGTACAATTCGCCCTTGCCTATTTATGTCTATGGCCGAGCGATGGTCCTGCCCATTCACTTGACATCCCCTCTAATCTGCTGATAGTCTTACGATTCTCGCCACAAGCATGAATCATATGCTGAGCTGTTCCGAGGTTGTGCTGTGCAACCATACAGTATTGCCTACGAGGCCTGCCTGGTACTGAATTTGTACCGGGTGAGTGGGCTGATGCTGACTTTAAGTTTGACAGAACTGAGTGGAGCCAGACTTTTGCATGTTGGAGAAGTGAGAGCTGCGAGATGCATTATATCATAGGCAGGGACCTTCTTTGTTGGCGGTTCGTATCGCCGGAGCCGAGTTTTTGACGGGGTCTGAAACCCCGGGTATCAGCGGGTATTTGTGGCTAACCAAGCCATACAACTAGAGCCTGGTCTTTTGGTCGTGCGATTCCCAAGCTCGATTCTATTACCATCCGACCTGATATTCCGCTGTGTCTTGATAGCTAACTATACACGATACACGATACAATGCAGCCAGACGACTCTAGTTCTAATGAGGATCCGACTTCGACAAGGAGTTCCTGGTGCGGACTACCTGCACAAGTATGTACGACATTTATTATCTCACCACATCCATACAACTGCGCTGACTGTTGGATGCTATCAACAGCTTATCTACGCCGGACTCTCAGAGCCAGCGACTGATGAGCAAGGGAGATTGACCGTCGCCGTCGCCATTCGCAACGCGACGCAGCTGATTGACTTTTTTACCCACCATTTCCACAACGCTGTCGAAGGCACTCAAATACCATGCCACGCGATCAGTGAGCTACTATCCCATCTACGCGGGTACGGCGAGAAGCACCAGGAGAAATTCATCGCGGTCGGCCTCCCCGAAGGTCTGGTGCAGAAATGCCCCGGATTGTGCTCCCGGCTCTGGCACGACCTGGATACTCTACCATTGGTATTGAAGTACAAGGATCATCCCCGACGGCCAGACGAGCAGGGGAGTTTGTCGATCTTCGCGAGTTGGAAGGAGAAGACCGCGGATGAACAGGCCGATTCCATGGCTAGGAAATGTTTGAGGTATGTCCTTGGCGTTGCGCTGAACCAAGAAACACCAACGAAGTACTAACGATACGAACGACTGGCACAGGTCGTTTGGCGTTGGGCATCTGATCCACAACCAAATTCATTTTAATGGAATGGTGGACGTCGATAGGAGCTTCTGCATACGCTTTGCCGAGGCGGAGGATTATCAGCGGACGGTGAGCCCGGAGCTGTGGGCACTGGTTCAAAGACTGGCCAGGGACCTGGTCGAGAGAAAGGTGAAGATTGCATTCTTCAGTATGACATGCCAAGGAAAGCCCGATGTGCATACTCGACATGCATTGTTGCGGCTGGGTCATGTATTGGGGCTGGATATCCGGTGGTGAGTATACCCAATCTCGATTGGAAATAAGACGCCAGAGTCACGGATGGGTGCAGGTATGTCCCAAAGCCGCGGCCGAACATCCTCCAATTGATCCGAAAAATGGAAGACCTCATGGAGGGCCTAGCAGGGCCCGAGGTCTGCTTGGACACCGACGACCAGCTTCAAATCATGGAGTTCGCCTACGAAAATGCGCGACGGTACTGGCTTGAAGAGCATGGTCCCCTGCGGTCGCGCCAACAGGGCGGGGCGGATGTAGTCGTGATCGACAGCGCCCCGTTGCTGACCCTGGCTCTCCTGGCGAAGCAGCATGATCCCCATCGACCTGTCGTGTTTGAGAATCGATTACACGCTCCACCAGATGTGCTGCGGGAGCAGTGCACCCTTCCTCGGGCAATTGCCTGGCAGTTTGTGCAGACCAAGCTGGAGCATGTTGACACCTTGGTCACAACCCTACCCCGGGACCTCGCGCCATCCATTATGCCAGAGGCGAATGTTGGCTATATATCGCCTTCGATAGACCAGTCAGTACCTGTGCCTGTGTCTAGGCCTGTGTCTAGGCCTGTTGCTTTGCTATGCACACTTTCCTTTCCGGACAGATAGTCTGACATTCTACGGTAGACTCGATGGCTTGAACAAGCCCTTGGCCGATGCCGACATGACCTTCTACGGCCAAGAGCTCAATTCATCATGTAGAACTTTCGGAACCCCCGTTGTCCACTATCCGAGAGGTAAGGCAACGACAGGTCGCAATGTTGTACAATTCTCGCGAGTGACCAGCGCTAACTAGAGCATAACCAACACAGAACAATACATCCTAAGCCTGTCGCAACTCCGTCCCGGAGACGGGACCCTCGCTCTAGTAGACGCCTACGCGGCGTTCTGCACCAAAGCCTGGACGGACGACCCTAAGCTCCCTCTTCCCAAGCTGCTGATCTGCCACCATGGCCCCGCCCAAAGATCACAGAACTCTCCGCACCACGATCGTCTTTTCTCCCACGTCCAGTCCAAGATGAAGCGATTTGCAACGCGGATCTGCATCGTGCAGATCAGCCCCCAAGACCAGGTGTGGAATACTTTACTCTCAAACGCTCGGGTGGTGGTGCAACTGTCACTCTGCCAAGGCATCCCGGAGGTCCTGCTGTGGGCGATGCAAAAGCAGAAGCCGGTGGTCACCACCGCAGCGGGGGGGAGTTTCTTTGCCGCGCACGAGGAGTTGAAGGAGCGGATGTTCTTGGTGGAGGATGGCGCGAACACGACGGACGCGGTCGCTCAGCATTTGTATGGCTTATTTAGCACTGAGAAGAGTACTGGGGAGGGCGCGACCTCAAGGGCAAGGCAAGATCTGCCCGAGAGATTCACTACAGTGGGTAATGCGGCATGCTGGCTGTTTCTGGCTTCTTGTCTGTCCCGGGAGACGGCGTTTCGGCCGAATAGCGAGGATATTGCTACGCTTGCGAGGCAGGTGGGTTCAACTCTGTAGGAGTTTTACTCTTTGAAAAGTTTCTTCGGATGCATTCCATAGTTCAGGTAATTCACGAAGTCATGGCAAAAAGAATCATCCATATTGATAAGTCCCGGAGCTTGAGCTTGGACCTCGGAGCTTGGAACCCGGAGCCAGAAGAACTTCTCGTTTTCGGATCAACCACATCCAGCCTTACTGATACGTGTTAAACGAGGGTGCTCATGAAGTAGCGGATCCAGTATCGAAGGTCGATAGGTATTCTAGAGTACACAAGCTCTGTGACAGGTGTGGTCGATTTGGTCTGGACCCTTCTAGTCTGGTAGATCATGGAACCGAGACTCGGCTCCGAGACGCATACTAGGTATTGGGATTGGGTAGATGTCGGACAAACCATAGTTTTCCTTCTAAAGTTACCCCGAATGACGTCTTGGTGGCATGATGCAACACGAGTCATTTGTGGCTTCCCCGCAGATCCGCCAACCAGGATTCCATGGATACTAGCCATCGTAGTAGATCTGGTGCGAAGTGTCGGCCGAGTGACCACAGCAAGTTGGCCCTAACCCCCGGACCTCCGCTTAATGCTACCGGAACTGAAGTTCTTTCCATCGAACCATTGAATCGTTTGAGCCCTCACTATTGGGGCGTTTGGTTCTGAGGAAGGTACTGGAGAGAACCGCTTGCCTCTTGCTTACGCTCAACACCACCCGCCTTGCTGCTGCTCTGTGAAGAATGGACACGATGGATTTCGAGATAGCCCTATCCTCCCCTTCTGTCTGAGGATGAACTACATCATCGCCATCACCACCACCACCACCACCACCTACTCCTCCGCCTCTCCCCTTTTATTCTCGGCACCATTGTGGCGTAGAAAGAATAAGCTGTAACTGCCCAACAGAAGTAAGATATGCTACAAATACCATCCTACACCAACCAACCACATCAACCACCCCAAAGAAAACTCACCAAGCCCGAGCAACCCACCCCTCACTGCCTCCCAAGAATCAGACTACACCATCTCCTTCCACGGCCCCAATCCGCCCCCTCAACAGCCTCACACTCCTCTCCATCTCCGTACTCTCCGCCTCTGTCAGTTCCACCGCCACTGTTCGCACGACCCCTTCCCTCCCCACCACCGCCGGCAAACTAAAACAGCAACCGAACTCCGCCTGGAGATGACTGACCGCGTGGACGCTCTGCTCATCTGCTAGAATGGCCGCGCAGAGCCGCGCGACCACCGCCGCGATGCCGTACTCGGTCGACCCCTTGGCGCGGACGATGGCCTCGGACCGCCGCGTGCATTCGTCAGCCAGAAGTTTCGGGTGGTGGTTGCTGAGCAGGGTCTGCTGAAGGGGTTGATCGTTGATGGTGGCGGTGGACCAGGTCGCGAGCTGGGAGGGGCCGTGGACGCCTAGGACGTTGAGGTTGTTGATAGTGGAGACGGGGGTCTGTGTGAGCTTTAGTGTCAGTTTGCATTTAGGTATAGTTGTAGTCGGCAATGTTTGCTGCTGCTGCTGCTGCTGCTGCTGCTGATGCTGCTGATGACAGTGGTAGAGGAGGAAGACATACCCCCATCTCCGCCGCAACCAACGCCCGCAACCGCACGCCATCAAGCTCCGTCCCCGTCCCCAGCACCTGTCCCGCCGGTAGGCCCGCCATCTCCCTCACCAGGGAGGTCAACAGATCCACCGGGTTCGATACCACCAACAGCACCGCGTCTCGACGGATGGGCTTCATGGCCGCGACGATGCTCCGCACGATGGACACTTTACGGTAGAGGTGCTGCATGCTTGTTTCTCCTTGATACCCGGAACAGGAAGTTAGTTGCGTGTTTCAGTCTTCTCTTTTGTAAGATAGGCTAGGGTTCAGTAGGGCACATACCAATGGTATACTTCGATCCCGCCGTGATGATAATGATGTCGCACTCCGCGGCGACTTCGTGGTGGGTCGCGGCGCGCACGGTGGCCCCGGCTCCCGGGGACTTAGGGCTTGCAACGACGGCAGCGACGTCGGCCAGGTCGCGGACTTGGCCGTCGCGGCGGTCGAGCTTGATGTCGACGAGCCATAGCTCGCGCGCGACGTGCTGGAGGAGGAGGGCGTAGGCGGCCGCGGCGCCGACGTGGCCTACGCCGACTATGCCGATGCGGGATGTCATTTTTTGGGGCGTATATCCGGTATATTTTGGTGCCAGTGGTTAGTATATATATAGACGGCAGACTGGGGTTATTGGCTGCCGGGTGTACGGGATAGCTTCGGTGTTATATACCAAGGTATCAGCTCCGAGGTTTCTGACTGAGAGGGGAAGGGATTATCTGGGGAAAGACAGACTCAGGGGGAAGACATGTGAAACTACTAGCAGTTGTATCCTTTCGGCCGGGAAATGCTGCGATGCTGATTGCGGGATTGCCATCTCTGAGAACGGATTTACCATGGGTGGTGGGAAGCATGCGTGGACAAAGAATGCTCTCCCCCGCACAGTTGGTTGGGTTAGGGTTGCACCTCCGCGCCATACACCGATCGCCACTTGCCTTGTGCTAGGGTCGCACGGCGATCATACCACTCTCGTATTGCACGAAGCTCTGGGAGGAGAGGGTGCTCGATTGCATGTGATAGAGGGTGGGAGTTTTGTTGTATGTTGTATGGTTGTAAGCATGGAGTCCGGGTTGCTCTGCTTGTTGACTGTGTGGGTGAGGAGTTAAATAGTCGCATATTCTCGGAGGATTTATCTCGTTGATTGAGCGATAATCACGTCAATCTAAGTATACTTGATCTAAAACGATAAACTACACCATGGGCAGCAGTGACCATCCCCTCGTCCTCGAGCTGGACCAGCTCACCCGCCGCGACGTGGCCCTCGTCGGAGGGAAGAACTCGTCGCTGGGGGAGATGCTCAGCCAGCTGGGCAGCGCGGGCATCCCCGTGCCCCCTGGCTTCGCTACCACCGCCGACGCCTACTGGCACTACGTCGACGCCAACCACCTCCGCGAAAAGATCGCCGCGCTCGTGGCCGACTGGCAGTCTCGCCGCAGCACCCTCGTCGAGACCGGCCACGCCGTGCGCAGCCTCTTCCTGCATGGCCGATGGCCGCGAGAAGAGGAAGAGGCCATTCGCACAGCATACCACGAGCTGTCCCATCGTGCCGGGACCACAGAGAACGAGCTCAACGTGGCGGTGCGGTCCAGTGCCACGGCGGAGGATCTCCCCGATGCCAGCTTCGCCGGCCAGCAGGAGACCTACCTCAATATCTGTGGCGCGGAGGCGGTCCTGGATGCGTGTCGTCGGTGCTTCGCCTCGCTGTTCACCGATCGGGCCATCAGCTACCGCCAGGCCAAAGGGTTCGACCATCTTGGTATTGCGTTGTCGGTGGGCGTGCAGCAGATGGTGCGGTCGGATGCCCCCGGCGGCGGGTCCGGGGTGATGTTCACGCTTGACACCGAGTCCGGGTTCGAGCAGGTCGTCTTGATCAATGCGGCGTGGGGGCTGGGCGAGAATGTCGTGCAGGGCGCGGTGAACCCGGACGAGTACCAAATCTTCAAGCCTCTGCTACAGGACCCCCAGCTGCGGCCGATCGTCAAGAAAGACCGCGGCAGCAAGGAGGTCAAGATGGTATACGGCGACACCACCACCCCGACGCGCAACGTCCCGACCTCCAAGGCGGAGCGCGACGCCTGGGTCCTGACGGACGAGGAAATCCTGACGCTGGCCCGGTGGGCGTGCATCGTCGAGAAACACTACGGCTGTCCGATGGACCTCGAGTGGGCGCGCGACGGCACCACCCAGCAGCTGTGGATCGTGCAGGCGCGGCCGGAAACGGTGCATTCGCAGCACCACGACGCGGCCAGCAGCTTCACCACGTACCAAGTCAAAAAGCGCGGACGCGTGCTGGCCAAGGGGGTGTCTGTGGGCGACGCCGCCGTCTCCGGCCGCGTGTGTCTCATCGAGACGGCGCAGGATATCGACCGGTTCGTGGCGGGCTCGATCCTGGTCACCCGCGTGACGGACCCGGACTGGGTGCCCATCATGAAGCAGGCCAAAGCCCTCATCACCGACCACGGCGGCCGCACCTCGCATGCCGCCATTGTCAGCCGTGAGCTGGGCCTCCCCGCCGTCGTGGGCGTCGGTACGGCGACCTACATCCTGCACACGGGCCAGGACGTGACCGTCTCGTGCGCCGAGGGAGATGTCGGCTTCATCTACGAGGGGGGCGCCGACATCTCGACGCAGGTGGTCGACCTCGCCTCGCTGCCCCGCAGTCGACACACGCAGGTGATGGTCAACCTGGCCAACCCGGCGGCCGCGTACCGGTGGTGGCGCCTCCCCGTCGATGGGATCGGGCTGGCCCGCATGGAATTCGTGGTGGCCAACGCCATCCAGATCCACCCCATGGCCCTGGTGCACTTCGACCAGCTCACCAACCCAGACACCAAGAAGCAAATCGCGCAGCTGACCGTCGGGTACGCGCACAACAAGCCGGACTACTTCGTCGACAAGCTGGCGCAGGCCTTCGCCGCGCTGTGCGCCGTCTTCCACCCGCGGCCGGCCATCATCCGGATGAGCGACTTCAAGACCAACGAGTACGCGAGCCTGATCGGCGGGGAGGAGTTCGAGCCCCACGAGGAGAACCCCATGATCGGGTTCCGGGGCGCCTCGCGCTACTACTCCCCGCGGTACCGCGAGGGGTTCGCGCTCGAGTGCCGCGCCATCCAGCGGCTGCGCGAGACGATGGGGTTCACCAACGCCATCGTCATGATCCCCTTCTGCCGCACCGTGCGCGAGGCCGAGAAGGTGCTGGCCGTCATGGCGGAGAACGGGCTCGCGCGCGGCCACGCCGGCCTGCAGGTCTACATGATGTGCGAGATCCCGGCCAATGTGATCCGCGCCGCGGAGTTCACCCGCTACTTCGACGGGTTCTCGATCGGCTCCAATGATCTGACGCAGTTGACGCTGGGCGTTGATCGAGACTCCGGCGAGCTGGCGGAGCTGTTTGCCGAGCAGGATGAGGCCGTGCTTTGGATGATTCGGCGGGCGATTGACGTCGCGCGCCAGCAGGGCTGCAAGATCGGGATCTGTGGGCAGGGGCCCAGCGATCATCCCGAGTTTGCGCAGTTTTTGGTCGAGGCGGGGATTAGCTCGATTTCCGTCACGCCGGATAGTTTCTTTGCCGTGAAGAAGAGGGTGGTTGCTTGTGAGGAGGAGATGGGTGGGGATGGTAGTAGGGCTGAGGTGGTGCAGGGGCAGTGAGCCTTTGGTCTGGGGGATTTGTTGTTCTTATGCTACGTAGTCCACGCACATTTCATTGAATCAAGAAATGTTAGTTTCCTTTCTCAGTCCACAGTTCTTTGCCGGGTAACTTGTCATGTTTGGCCATAAATCAACAAGGGGGACTTTTTGAGTCCTAAGGCGCTGTTACTCCTTCTCAAAGCTAGAGATCACCATCCGTCTTCGAACTTTGCAGCCACGGACATGGATGTGATTCGCATGGGCCTCATGGGCCGTGCAACTGTTTGAAACTTCTTGGGCACTCATTATATGATCCTGTGCGGGTTCGTCGCAAACACTCGCCTTTACGGCGGTAGTGTCGGTCTGTATGACAATCGAGTCCTGTGCAGCATTTCTCAGAAGCTGTTTCTTATGGATACACACTCATTCCTGTTGCGTCTCTCTACAAACGAGCCTGGCTAATAGCATATATCCTTAGCCCGCTTCTCGGCCGGTCACGGAGGATGGTGTCATGCAGCTGCTTCGGAAATATGGACTCCCTGACCACCCTCTCTAGAAGCCCCCAGCTCGTGGGGAAATCCATTTCGAATGGAAAGCGCAAGGTCTTGGAAATCGTCAATGGTGAAAATCAACGGAGACCTAAACAAATAACGCCTAACACGTTGCCGGGCCCTCCGTCTCAAAGCGATACTCAGCAAAGCAAGTTCAAGACCACTTTCTGCATCAAATACACCCTATGTCGCACAACAAGGCGAGAGGTACTAGAAAAGGGAGCAGTGACAACTGCAGACGGTGAACAAGCCGCAGCTGTTGAGATAGGCAGGCCCCTAGAGTTCTGCCAGGACGTCTGCAAGTAGATGTAGGCGCCTGGGAGGTACGAGCGGGTCTGCGTTTGGGTTGTGACCGCCGTTCCCGTTGCCACCGTTAACACTATGTTGACGAAAGTAATCGCAAACTAAAACAAAGTGTCAGCGCAAATTTTTTTCCCCCTTCGAAGCATATTACCCACTATGTTTGTCTTCAGCAGGGACTTTCTGATCAGAAAGCGGAAGGACACAATACATATATATAAGTACCAACGGCAGGAACAGTTGGGTTTCCGGGTTCTGAACTTCAACGTAGGCATCAACCAGCGATACGAAAGCAAGTTATGATAGACAAATTTGCAGAAACCATCGTTTGAGTTCTTTCAGAATAAGTCTCAAGTAGAAAGCTAGTATGAGTCGGTAGAACAAGAGCCGGAAAAGACCCATTACAGAACCAAGGAAGAGAAGCGAAGAGAAAAGCCCATGATAAGGACCTTCAGCAACCTCTCCACTCCACAACAACACCCCCCGAAGCCCGCCTGCATCCCACCAAAGAGAATTCTTGGTTCAATTCGAAGCCCACACCCCGGCTCTTACCACCAGTTGGATGAGTGCCCCTTGCAACGTCATGTTCATTCGGCATGCTGCCCGCAGGAACATTCAATCTAGCCCCATCACGCGAACTTCCGCCCCCAGGACCGATTGAATGTCTTCGAATAGGTCGAGAATATGAGTAAAGTATCCGATTTGGCCCTGCCCGTCGCCCCCAAAAGCCATGCCCCAAACCTCGCCCTGGTTATCGAACACAAGGGCTCCAGAATCCCCGGGGCCGATCACACATCTGCCGGTTTCGCCACTGATAAAACTGTGCTCATGCGTGACGATGATCTCGCCAGCCGCATCTTTCGCGACGTTGGCAAACTTAAGACTGTTGTACAACCCCTCCGTGAACCCTGTGGTATGACCGAGTTTGTATAGCCGAT
This sequence comes from Aspergillus floridensis, assembly GCA_012184565.1. NCBI lineage: Eukaryota > Fungi > Ascomycota > Eurotiomycetes > Eurotiales > Aspergillaceae > Aspergillus > Aspergillus floridensis. Next base: position 40,261 of record WOUI01000172.1, read on the forward strand.
GCTCGTATGGTGGAGAAGCATCAGTGGCAAGCGTGGTGAAACGGTGCGATCTAGTTTTCAAGTCCGACGACTACAGAGAAGTGTTAGCACAAGAGAGCTGAGGGACTGGGATCATGGATTCGGAGATAGCCTACCGTGTTATGGCCTGTAGCGCGTCCCACAAGGCGGACAAGGGCCCAATCCACAATCGAGGGGCGTGTCGACTCCGGATCTTTGAGCTTGATGGTATTGAGTTGCTTGTTTCGCAGGTCCGAACCAGCAAACACCTGTCCCAAGCGAAACTTTCCGTTCTCTCGGTCAGTCTCCAACCGGTCTATCTTCGATTGGATATCCTTCATCTCTCGTTTCACCCGTCTCCACGTACGCTCTTCCAGCGAATTGTAGCCCAATTTATTTTCCTGGTCTAGCTCGACCGCCTGGTAGACAGGGTTTCTCTGGCGCTCCTCCAAGTCCTTCCTCAAGCCCTGGATTGTTTCATTAACTTCGCTGACGGAGGGGCTGTCTACCCATAGTAGAGCTTTATCGTCGTTGAATCCAACGCCATGTTGGCGAAAGCGATCATAAACTAAAAGCCAAGTGTCAAAACGAAACCTCTTTTCTTTTCAGAGGCATATGTACTTACCGAGTTTATCCGCAGCCGGGATTTTCTGATCAGGTGCCGGGAGAACACAGTGCATGCACGTCAAGATCATGGGCAGCCACTGTTTGGTTTTGGGGTTCTGTACTTCTACATAAGCACCAACAGTCGAACGGAGCCCCGGTTCATTGCTCAAAGACAGGCTCATACCGATCCTGGCAGCTCCAGTTTCAGTCATGCGGCTCATTGCTGGGCCCGCGTACGCTTCTAGCATAAGCCGCGAGGTGTTTTTCTGGACCAGCACGCCGACCTGCGTAAGGCCAAAAGTTTTCAGAATATCTACAATACTCTCTCGGGCGTGTGTCCACTTACGGGTCTCCTTGTGATCGACACCCAAGATCACCATTGGACACATCGAACTTCGCGAAATTCCGATCCGGTGGCAACTGATGGTGTTTATGCCACGCAGAGAGACCTTGCGTTCGATTGTGTCCAGAACCTTATTCCAACTATGGAAAATCGCGTCTGACGGAGTGCAGGGGGCGAGGGAGAGGGGTTTGAAAAAAAGAGGATCGATCATCTCTACCGCTATTTTGTTGACGCCCTGCTGGTGCAGATACTCACGGACCTTGCGAGCGAATTCAATCCATGGTTGACCAAAGTGCTGCTTAGTGGCCAGAAGCTTGCAGGTAAATTTGGACGCACCACTGCTATCGTGCATTGAGCTGCGAAAACAAAACTGGATCTCTTCTATCCTAATGCCTTCTCGGCGACCCAAGTTGATGATTCTATCCATCAAGGAGGCTTGCGCATTATCTGGAATAGGTGAGCGTCCAGGCTTGAGAAACGATGTGTGGCAGGGAGGCTCTGGTAGGTAGGGGCCTCCAGCGCGTAAGTCTTCCTCGACGAACCCGTCCCACGCGCGTGTACCACTGTCGCTCGACGAACGACCTGTACGCCGCGATCGAAAACTCTGTGAATCGCTAGCGCGTCGATATACAGGCGACGCGTATGTTATTTCTGTTTGTGTCGGCGGGAAGACCAGGGGATTCGCCACTAAAGCCATAATGACGACGCCTCGCTTTAGAATATGTTAGCAGTGTCACTCGAAGGATGTTCAGATGGCATACCAAGGTATAAAGGTGGAAATAAGGAGGCGTGTGAGTCCCTCGATTGGAAGAAGTGGGGAAGGACGCGGGCTGCTAGACGGAAAGGATGAAGATTGTCAGGAAAGTTGAGAAGAGGTCCGACTGGAGGGACTGGTCACGGATTCAAGAGAAGAGCACGGAACAAATGAAAAGATAAAACCCGGTATCTAGAAAGGCGATACTATGTAAAACGTGTGGCGATGATATGGGTTTGAAGCTGATAGTGTTTGAGCTGAAGTGTGTAAAATCAAGTGGTGGACAGAGAGATAGTGGAGGAAGAGATGAGAAGAGGTGAGGAGAGAAGAGGGGAAGAGGGAAACTAACTCTGGTGCCTATGATTTTGTTCTCGTGAGTCACAGCTTGCGTGATGTAGTGAATGTGTTCCAAATTCACTATACATCCATCATTGTGAAGTAGGGTCCCAGGAACTCAAGAAATGATGTCATAAAGGAATTGTATCCATGCACTACCAAGACTTGCTAGCTATAAGGATCAAAAAATAGTCATATCGACAAATATCTTCTGCGAGTCGGCGTCTGCTTTTCTGATTCCAATAGGGGGCACCTTGAATTTAGCAGTTGCTTTCGGCTATCATTGACCTGCAAGTCAGTCACTATCTGGAGAAAGATTCTGTCACTGACGATCTCAGTTCCGCCAGGATAAGTGCAAGTTTCTTCGGTAAAGAAAGTGAGAGCATTAAGATTGGGGTCATGAGTCTTATGACCGATGGCCTGCTTATGTCAATAGACCCCGAAATTGACATACTCATATATCTGGGGGCACTGCCGCATTGTACCACAAGCATGATGAGACCGATTATAATCCGCAATTCACACGGTCCAGAAAGTACCGAAGATGGTGGCAAGGCATATATAGAAGAGAATCAACACAGTTCATCAGATTCCTTCATACGGAGGAAGGCTCTCAGACGCTTGGCTATACCTGGCCATCACGTCCCTCCAAAAGAACGAACTTCTCAGCAAGTCTCCTACCGACTTCGACTTCGAAGGAGGGTTCGAGACCGAATACATTCCCTTGATCGAAGCGCCATACTTGTGGGCCCATCAGAAAGCTTGCTCTACCGGGAACAATACTCAATAAATACTACTCGAGCACAAGGGATGGGGGCAAACAGCAACCGGGAACCATATATGCAGCACTCAGCTGAAGTATACCCAGCAGCTTGAGTACACTCTTCTCCTCGGATCTCTCCACTCTCCTTATTCATTGCCACCCTATGATCCTACATCCATCAACCTTTCCAGAGATTTGGGATCACTTCCAACAGGATCACTTCCAACAGAATGGTTACCACGCGAAGCACTAACACCCAGCGACCAGCCGACAACACCCCCCCCTAGGAGGGAGGAGTCAACTGCAGAGAGTGAGCTCTCAGTTTCCTTATGGGGAGGAGCGCGAGAGAACCGCCGAGGCAGTAGGTGGGGAGGTGGGAGGGGGAGGGGACCAGGGAGATGAGTCTATCTCTCCGCCAAGACGAGTTTCCCAATAGTGTGGCAGAAAGGTCTTCTCGTTCATACCTGCTGGCCATTCTTTCACATCCATCTGCTCGCGACTATTCGAATTCAGCCAGCAACTCCGTGCTATCATGTACGATGAATTCTGATATTCCGATCCCAGCCAGCGAAGTGCAAGGCACCCCAAAGAAAGAATCTGAAATCTGAAGGAACGAAAGTCAACGACCGACCGTGTTCCCGAGACAGAATGAGCCAGCGTTGAGACGAACACCATACCGCCACAGCCATTACAGCGCAGTACCTTCATCATTGGGGTTGAGGTTTTCCATGCTGGCCAGCGGACACATCACGCAAGTCAGTGGCGGTGCTCAAGGCTCAAACTCGGTCAGGTATCTACGAACTCACCGCACATAACACCAAAACCTCCGCTGCCGGGAAAGGCCTCTTGCATTCCAAATGCAAGCAAAAGGACTTCCTCCCCGACTCCCATACATGGGGATCGCCGGCAACCACACTCGAGCGATACTCTAAGGACGAAGGCATGAATGCTTCCACCATATTAGACGGCAAAGCTCGCTCTTTCCTCGGTGCGACAGAGACCTGGTTCTTCGGCTGCAAAGACCAAGGACCAGTCATTCCACCTCTCCATGAGAAGATCCCGTGGTCTCTCTCGCACACATTTTAGCAGGAGCATTAATCCCCGTCAATCATATTAGCAGATCGAGCATATGGGCTCAGCAATCTAACCCGCCAATTCTAATCAAGCACCGACGCATCCACCCATTCCACGCGACGAGCATCCATCCAATCTACTCTTTACTCGACGACAGGTCCACAACCCTATCTGCAAGCCATACAACAACAGGCCCACTGATACTGACAAGGGTAGAAGCGTGGACCAGGTGTTGAGGTCAGTGCCAGTGATTTTCTAAGAGACCTTTGCATTTGAAGGATCGCTGGTACAAGTGGGTGGATTCATGGTTGGCATGGGCATTAGAATCCTGACCTACCATCTGTCACCTCGAAGATGAAGATTTAGACCAAATCTGCAGCATAACTATAATCACTCCAATCATACAAGACGCCAGTAGCCAAACAATACCATTATGCAATTATTTATGTACTCCATACTCATCACATCGGAATCAACCCTCTGATCGCAGGTCGAAACCCGCCCCGTCCTGAGTAAGTCCGGATCAACCGGGTTGGAAGTAAGTTACACATAAAAAACAAGTGACACTTGCTCTATACACAAGAAAGGAAAGAGGCAGGAAAGAAACATTATCACACGAATACATGCATGCAACCCAATGCTCGCTCAATGCAAGGAATCAAGCTAGGCCGTCTCGTCTCGTCTCCTGCTCTTTTGGTTCTAAGGCAGCACGCACAAGCAGCAACGCGGATCGTGGATCCCTCGGGGTCCGTTCACCGCCGCCTTCTTCACCCCCCTTTTTTAGTGAACAACAACAGTGAACAACAACCCCTCTCTCGCCTTCCCCTCTGCCTTCCCCTCTGTTTTGTCTTTATTGATGATCATTTCTCTCGTCCTTTCTCACCTCCCCAGGAAATGCTGCGACGGCTGGCACTGCGGCTGTGGCGCGAGTAGGTCGACCCCGTATCCAGGGCTTCACCCGAGCTTCCGCCGCCGTTGAATGACTGCTGGCGACTGTCCTTGGTGCCATCGGCGAACTGCACCCTGCTCTGGTTTGCGCCGTTGTTCTCGCTGTCGGACTCATCCACTTCATCCACTGGAGTATCGGAGTCATCCGAATCGTCCGAGTTGTTGATTTCACCCAGAGCAGCCAAACGACGCCGTCGCTCGGCGGGCGTTTCGCCCGTATCGTCATCAGCCTGCTGAGGCGGACGGGCGAGGCCAGCCGCTTCGCGCAATTGAGCGGGCGGCACACGCTCGGTGCCGTCATCCTCGGAATCTCTGCGCGATCGAGCTTGCGTCTTCGGAGACGATGATTTCGGACTCAGGTGGCGGGAGCGCCGCTCATCGGCGGCGGTCCCACGACTGAACCGGGCCAGAGAGGCGGCGATGTTGTCGCCGGGAACCCCATGGCCCAGTTCATCGTCGCTGAGGTCAGTCTCGGATTCAGAATCATCGTCGAAAACAGGGACTGAGGGAGCAACACCGGGATCCGACTTGCGGCGCTCTTGCTCTTGCTCCTCCGCCTTCTCGGCTTCCTGGCGCGCAACATTCTTCACCCGCTCCGGGGCATCGGTTTCCTCCACCACATCGCGACGAGCCTTGGGGCCCAGGTTGCGGATCTGTTGAGCGAATTCATGCTTGGTCATGCGACGACCCTTGTGTTCGATGCCGCGCTTTCCGACGTCGCCATCGTCAGCCAGAGTGAAACGCAGACCGTCATCTGCCAGCCATTCGTCCTGCGCCGCCTTCCGCGCCGCTTGCGAGCTATCACCCTCTTCCTCCATGCCGAACCAGGTACCCATCCGGGTCAGTCCTCGTCGAACTGGAGCGTTACCCTCCGGCTTCGGCTTTTCTTTCGCGGGGATCGAATACTTCTTGATGACCTCACCATCTTCGTCCTCGACGATAATCGTGTTGCCAAACTGGTACGCGTGAGCGGAGCGGCCCTTGCCCTTGCGCTTGTGAACTTCTCTCTCCGCCCTGTGCTTGGCTGCAGCCTTCTCCTCCTCGGTATGAACGGGCACCTGGGCACGATCGCCGCCCTTGCCGAACTTCATCCAGTTACCAATCATCTTCCGAGTCTTTTCGACAGAACGTTCGGCCTTCTCTTCCAGGGTCTTCGCCATCTCCTCGCCTTCGTTCTTCTCGTGGGGATGTGAGCGAGAGGGAGCAAACTCGGCCGAATTCTGTTGTAACCTTTGCCGCTGTTCCTCGATATGTTGTTTCTGCTCTTCTGCGGACATGTGACTGACGTCCTCGACCTTGAGAACGTTACCCTCTTCATCCTCCATGATCATGTTGTGACCCTCCAGGTATACTTCCATGACGGGCTCTCGGCCGAAGCGATCGCGCTCCCGGTTAGGAGGGGAGGATCCCCGTTCGATTCTATCGCGTTCTTCCTCCTCTTCGCGTTCTTCTTCCTGCTTCTCGGATGTCTCAGTATCTGCGGTTCGCTGAGGCGCGATGGCCGACTGGCTGATGGGACCACCCGCTCCGTCGTTGAGTCTGCGGCGTCTTCTACGGGTCCTACTCGTCGATCGGGCACGTGCCGTGTCGGTTTCGTCTTCTTTTTGACGACGCAAGAAGTTACCTGGAACTCCAATTGGAGGCAGTGTACCCGGAGGATAATCGGGTTCGTTGGAGGATTCATCCTCATCCGGTTTGCGGAAGGATATAGAACCCTTGGCGAGGGATTGCACCCGCGGCAGACGATTCATCCAGGAGGGACCCTCTTCGTTGGCGGTGGTGTAGGACAACGTGATGGTCAGGGTGTTGATCCGCTTGCCGAGCGTAAATACGGCGATAGAGGAGCCGTGAACCAAAATCGAGGAAATGACCATGAAGGTCGTAATTGGCCAGATGAGCTGAACGATATAGTAATTCGAAGAACCAGCCGCCGGGAGCTCTGATTCCCCTAATGGACTGGTGCCATGTCCCTCCAGTTCGGCCCGCGCTAAGATCGACGCAAAGATCGCGCCGACGCCAATCGGCCCGAAATGGCCAGCGAACAATGCCTCGCGCCATGTTTTCACATCGGGTATGATCGGTTTCAGTATCAGCATGATCGGAATGCGACGGAAGAAGATGACCAAGATCGCTATCACAACCAGTCGCCAGGGCTGCAGACCAATCGATGGGTTGTTGTAGTCCTCCCAGGGAATGATCGATCCAAAATACACAAAGTATGCCAAGTTGAGTAGCAAATCGATGACGTTGGACACGTGGGACTCCTCTGTCTTCTCCGTAAACCATCCGTCATTACTGAAGCCCACACCGGCGGCAAAGCCGATCAGGAGGTCGTCCATGCCCAGTAGACTGCCCGAGCCGGCGCAGAAGACGGCCAGCACAAAGTAGAAGACCAGGAAACTCTCACGATCGATGAGCCCCTTCCTTTCGGCGAGCTTGATCGCGTGTCGGGCCAGATACCCAATGATAAACCCGTAGACCGCACCAAAAATACACTCGTACAGGATGGTTACACAGAACCAATGCAGCGACACCTCGCCCGCATGGGGGCGGTAGCGCCAGATGTAGTACCCCAGATAAATGAACGGGAAGGCCATGCCGTCGTTGCAGCCGGACTCGGCGGACAAGAGGTCTCGCAAGTGCTTGGGCACTCGGCGGGCGAATTTACCTTTACCGACGACCGAGGAGGCGAGGACGGGGTCGGTGGCGGTGACACAGGACGCGCAGATCAGACTCTCGAGCCACGAGAGAGGCGGCACCATCCACCAGATGAACAGACTCGTGATCAGCCAGCCCCAGGTCATGACGGGTACCAGCAGCAAAAAAACCGACTTCCAGTGCCGTTCCATATAGGCTTTGGGCAATTCGACTCCGACGGCAAAGCACTGGACGACCAGGACAATGCGCGAGCATTCCAGCGTGATCTTGTCGACATTGCCCCAGGACATGGGGTTGAAGAGGTTGGCCGCATGAGGCCCAAAGATGATACCACACAGAGTGGCAACGGTGGCTTCACCGATGTACAGCTTCTCCTTGACGAAGAGCGAACATAACATGAACAGACTGGTAAACCCACCCAGGATCATGTACGCCACATGGGGCTTATCGATATCTAATTGATCCCACACCATCACTGCGACGGCGGGGGAAACGCACGAGAGCAAAAAGCGCTATCCCAGTAGAATTTGATGATTTGTTGGTCAAATTAAGCGATTAGATTGTTTGTTGTACCAGATTCCCTTTTCCTCCGCGGGGCGCTCGTGCGTCTGAGGTCGATGCGCCGCGAGACCAGGTTATGATTGAGGATCTCGGAGGAGCTTCCGCCGATCGGGACCTGGATGCGCTCTAACAAGGGGAAACCCGCCGCTTAAGGTGGACGCACGCCGAATTTCCGCATGCCTTTTGGAAAATCAATGATATGCGGCCCGAAACGATGACAGGCGAAAGCGGAGAAAATCCCAAGACGGAGTTCTCCTGTCGAGGGCCTCGTGGGCGTCGTCACCTGCAAGGGGGGTCGAGAGTATGGGGAGGGAGGGGAGGGGAGAGGAGAGGAGAGGAGAGGATTCCTGTTGTGGGCGAGAGCAGAACGTGCGATTAGTTTCCGGAAACGAGGGAAAAGGAAAGAAATAAACAAGAAGTTGGGAATGAGAGAAAAAGCATTGGTCCGAGTGTTTTCTCAAGAGGGAGAAGTGAAGGGAAGATCGCGCAGGGCGAGGAATGGGGAAGAGGCGCGGGCGGCGGCGGCGGCCAAAGGAAAGATTGCCGCTTTGGGAGAAGCAAAGGAAGGATGACTTACCGATTCTGGAAACTGAATAGTTCAAGATCCCTCCAAACAATTCGAAGCTTTCCCCAAGGATGCGTGATGCACAGAATGGGATAGGAAGATGGAGGTGAGGGTGAAGGCTAAGACACAGGTCTGAGAGAACAAGAAAGAGAAGAGAAAAACAAGACAAGAGTAAAAAAAAAAAAGAAGAAGAAGAACGAGGAATGGGGAGGGAGAGTAAGTTTTGGAGGGCGAAACAGGAACCAGAAACGAAGTCAGCGGCACCCGATCCAAGCCGTGAGGAACGACCAGACAGGAGGGAGGAGGAACTGGAGGATTTGGAGGAATTGGAGGAATTGAAGCAAGAGAAGCAAGCCAAGTGCTGGGCACGAGCTGGGCGTAGGAATATGATTCGGAGATTTGCTGCCTTTCCAAGACTGATGACGACGAGCCAGGGAAAGAAGGCCGACGGTCGGCGGGGAAATCCGTTGAATCTGACTTCCTTCACAGCTCTGAATCACTCACTCGTCGCGGAACGGATGAAGGCGAGGAGGCTTGGCAATTGGCGGGACTCCACTATTTCTGATTATGATTCCAGTTATGATTGCACTGACTCGGTAGTGGTCGTGGAGTTATGGAAATCCCAGGAGCCGATGAAGGCGGGACACAGCTGGGTTGATATAACGTTACTGCACATACATCTCGTCATGATGTCGCTACAGAGAGACACTCTCTGTACGTACAAGATGTTATAAGCTAGTCCTTGTCTATACTCTCCCCTGTAAATCCGACCAGGAAAGAGACTACTAGAAGGTACTCCGTAGTACCCCATGAGTTACGGAGTACCTCCAAACTACTAGGTATCCTTCACACCAATAGGGCTCGCATCCGATTACCCATCACATTTCCAATCGTGTCCCGCCAACAATTCTGATCCACCCACAATTCTACTGTAACTGTACGTACGGTACATGTTTAAACTTCTCCCCCCCCCAAGAAGTACTGTACAGATCAGATCCGACTTTTGCGACGGACTGTTCTTTTGTGCTTCCCCGTGTGAGAGGTGGCATGTATGCATTTGGATGCATTTTGGGGGGGGGGGCAGCAGGGAGGGAGGGAGGACAATTGTGGGATGACAGCTGAGACTGAATGGACTCTCTCAGACTCTCACACACACCACCACATGGTGCCAATCATGGCCATGACGACACAATCACCAATCCTGCCGTGCAGGAAGAGACGACTAGGTAGGAAAAGAGACTAGCCCCGAGGCTAAATACAGAAGGAGACTAAATTAACCGCAACAGCCAGAAAAGCCATCGTTTTGCCCAGCCTTGCAAGGCTGCAAATGCTCGGTTTCTGCCGGTCTTTATTGGCGGTCAGGAGCAAAAGGCGGGACTGCGCTTGTCTCTCTTGGGATTAGTTTATAATGAGTTTCTCCACTTTCGACTCGAACCAAGTCGGCGATTCGTTCATCCCGACTTGCCGACATCCCCGACCCTGACTAACCGCCTTCTTCCCTCCCCCCATCACAAAACCGAACAGAGACCGACCGGAGACTCGGAATACTTCCTGTACTTCCCATACATACACTTGAATTCACTGGCAGGCTAGCCAGGTGGTAACTTGCTTGCTTGCTTCAAGAGCGCAGCATGACGGACGGCAAACACTACTAATCATACTCACAGCCTTGCCAATGCCTTGGTTTCTTCGGTCACGAAGTCCGCCGGCGCCGGTTCACTAGTATATGTATTTACCCGGTCTATCACAAACAGAAAAAAAAGAACAAGCACTAAGAGGATCTTGATCGCCTCCACGTAACAGCAGAGAAGAGACCTAACTGGTCGACACTTATGGAATAGCTGTGGTCAACCAATGTGCCGGGCACAAACAAGGAATAACTAGCAGATACCTCACACTACAGCACGGTACGCATGATTTGGCCGGGCCCAGCGATGCAATGTCTCCTGCAGGTCACTCCCAACCAAGCAAGCAACCCAACCATGTGTCCAACCCGTGATCTCTGCACTCGGGGACCATCAGAGCAAGGTGTGCACAACAGCAACCGTTCAACTGTCCAGAAAAGAAAAACCTAAAATTAACACTCTGCAGGCGGTAGGTCCGTCTGCCAACAGGGATGCGTACAGGGGGCTTGAGTCGCTGCAGGAAAACCACGATCAAAAATCACTTCGGCAGGATAGCGCGAGTAAAGAAAAAATTCACTGAGATACAGTAGACAGGAGGCACAGCGCAAGCATAAAAGACCAAAAAAAAGAGAGAGGGAAAAAAAAAGCAATGTTCAGTGCCAGTAATTGACACGTGCATCAGTGCATCAGTCCCCTAACGGCATGCCCTCCACTTGATCGCTGAGTGACCGCCAGTTGTCCGCCTGCAGCTCCGAGTACTTGACCCGCTCCTGACTCCAGTCTTGATGCAGCCGGCTGATGTGATACTGACTTTGCTGAAAAAACACGAGTTCGTCCCGAATGCACTCCTTGATAAACACCCCACGTGCGTGTTGTTGCACAATCGATTCCTTGTCCTGCAATCCCCGACGAGGCAACCGGGTTAGCCATCCCAGTCTGGACACTGAACCAGAATCAGAAATGAATGTTCCACATACCTTGAAGATAGCTTCTTCCACTTTTTCAATTTCGCCCGGTTTGACCGTGTTCTGAAGCCGGGCCCGCAGCTCCTGCAGCTTGCGCTCGTTGTTCTCAATGCGACGCTCCAATTGGGGGATGTTGTTACGAGCATAACGGTCCCGCCGATCAAACATCTCTCGCACACTGACTAGACAGTCGCGTTGGCGCTTGAGGTCCTCCAACATCCCATCCTCCCAAGCCCGAGCCTCATCCTCCAGCAGACTCTGGCTTGACGACAGATGCCGTGCCGTGGCCTTGATTCCCTCGTTGAGCAACGGCACATCGTTCGTATCCACTGCGTAGGTGTCGCGTGTCACCTCGGTTAGCGACTGCAGCGCCAGGGAGAACCGCAGGTGATCGGCAGCAAGCCCCTCGTTGCGCTTCGCTAACCGCTCCAACAGCGTGCACAGGTTGATGTACACCTCTGCCGACCGTTTAACCCCACTGCGGACTGTATCGAACAGGTCTGTTAAGTTGGAGGGGAGCGAATCTTCAAGATCGGGGGGTAGGGCTCGTCCCGCAAATTCGTCCTGCACTGAAATGGTCGCCTGTTTCCGCCACACCGAGAGTTCCTGTCCCAATGTCAGATCTCCACCGCTTTGACCACAACGAGTCCACAAGACCTACTGTCGGAACCGTCAAGAACATAACCACCAATTGCTCCTGGCTCAAGACCGGATGCCGAACGAGCGCATTCGTAAATCGTACAAGTCCCCTACGACGTTTTTCCAGGAAGGAATTGGAGTCCGCTGAAAGGTGAGTGCCATTGACTTGGGAAAGGTGTGTAAGCTTGGAGGACAGCTTGTAGCAAGCCTCAATATGAACGTACCTGAAATCCTCTTGGGGGGCAGCAATGGCAATTGGCGGAACGGATAGCGTTTGTGGAGGCAGTCCAGGAGCCACACGAAGTCACTATACCGTCGAACCACGGTGCTCCCTCTGCGGGCAGACTTGACTTCATAATTGCGATGCTGGAACATGAACATGCCTTCCTTTTCTGGAAGCAGGGTGATCGTGATCACCTCCTCCATACGGGTATTCGTAACTCTACCGATGCCTAAGGACCGGCGACGGGGATTGGAGTCGCCTTGGTCGCTCCCGGGTGGGCCAAAGCCTCCAAGTCCAGCTCGGACAGGCCCTCCCAGTCCATGTCCATCCGAGGTATTTCCAAGGTTGTCTCCCCATCCAAAGCCAGGGTTAGCAGAAGGACCCAAGCCCGCCCCTCCATTGGGATGGGGATTCTCTGGCGCATCCTGCGGGCCGCTGGTATCACTGGCTCTGCTAGCCCATGCATTGGTCCCGGATCGTACGCTGCCATAACCATTGAGAACGGGGTGTTCGGATTCGGTTTGGGCATGGGCGTGTCCTCGATGCAGCTGAGGGCTTCCCCACGGATCGGCTTCAAAGCTGCCCATGGACCCGCGGGCGGACTGTCGTGAATGAGTTGAGCTTGGCTCTGGCGGCGGGGTGGCAGGGGCAGGAGGCGTAGTGGGACGGTCTTGTTGCGACGACTGCCCCGATGTAGCAGTTTCGTGTTTAGCGCGCAATGCGTCGAAATAAGAGCACCTGGGCTGCGGGAGCTCTGTTCAAGTGGGCAGCGCACCTGCTGTTAGCTGCACGAGTCGAGTCTAACGGATGACATGGGGGGTCCGCGACAACTCACTCTTGCGTCGATCGTCAACCGCATCGAATGTCAGGTCCTCCCCTTCCTGCGCTAGGCCCACGAGGGCCAGAAGCACGCTGAACTCGCCACGTCCTAGGCCAGTGGAGCTGTCTATATCGCCCGAGACGGCTAAATTCAGGATTTTCGCCTGATCGCTGGCACTGAGTCCGCTGCTCGACAGGATTTCGCGGACGGACGTCAGGCCCACACCACTGCCCACGCGATCCCCCTCACTGAGCACCAGATCGTACGCATCGATATAGCTGTCAGGAACCTCATCCTGCGGAAGGAGAGTCTTCACAATTTGGTGTTTCGTCCGTTTGTTGACACTGTTGCCCCAGAGCGAGCCGGAGTTCAGCCCCTCGTCGTCGGCGAAGAGGGAGGACGAACCCGCATTTCCTGTGTTCCCACCAAAGGACGGCTCGTCTGCGAAAAGGGAGGACTTGGATCTCTGCGCGGAATTACCCAGCGCCGAATCCTCGGGGGATGTGCCAAAGAGCGACATGGAATGTCAACAGAGGGCGAACGGTCGGTATAGGGGGTGATGGTGGAAGTGTTGTTGATGTCGCAGGAGGCCAAGGCAATGACGAAGCGGAGTGCGGTCGGAGGCGGGAGGGAGCGAAGGAGGCTGATAAGGGAGGAAAACAAGCTAATATAAAAATAGAGCCAGGACTGTTACAAGTGCGCACACCGACATTAGGAGGGGGGGAAAAGAGAGAAAAGGTCCTGCTCTTCTTCTTTTTCTTGAACAAAGGGGGGGGGTTTGGGATTGAGGTTGGAAGTTTTGTTGTGGCTGCTGGAGCAAAGGTGGAGAGGGAGGAGGCGGGAGGTGATAAGGAATCGCGTTTGCGAAGGAGAGCTGAGGGAGGAGGGATGGAATGGATGGAGTGATGTCGCCCTCGCCGATCCACTGCGGGAACCACCAAACCACCAACTAATCCCTTCTCAGCCATTTCCGAGCTCCATCCTTGCCCATACAAGGTAAAACAATTGAGGTACGTATCTCTACACCGCAATGTTGAATTCTACTAGCAATTGAAAACTTGGAATATCGAGCTACTTAAACATTGCTCTAAGTTATATACACTAAAAATATAGGCTTTGGGGAATCAATGCTGAATCGCATCGCCGAGCTCTGCCCTGCAGTCGTCTCCGCGCATCAAACGCTGTCGCGTCGCTAACCTCCTCTATCTATATGCCTCCCTCGCTCGAGCTCTCGGATGACCGATCGTTGCATTCCACCTGACCTTCCCCAGGAGGCGATACAACAAAGTAGCCCTTCCGGGCCAAGATTTCCTGCCATTCCTGCTTGCCCGTCGCGAACACCAGCGACGGATTGGCATCCGATGGAAACCATCTCTCCTTCCGAGTATATGCTTTGTCACCCCCCTCAAGCGCTGCTCGACTGGCTCGGGTCTGTCGTGTGCGCTTGGCCCCCTTCCCATCACTGGAGAGAATTTCACCCAGCTGTAGCCGGCGGTGTGCCAAGCGGAGATCGTAGGCCATGATTCCTCGAATATACGGACCTAAATCCTCAGCAATGGGACGCATCCCGTTTTCAAATGAAGGTGCCAAGCGGCCAGTAGGTATGGGGAAGATGTAATCCGCTCGTGTCATAGGCTCAAAGGCCGCATTGAATTCAGCACGGCCAGGACCAGCACGGGGGGGTTTATTCACTTTTTGCAGGACCCTTGCGCCATACTCCGATTCAGGATCTGAAGTCATTTTATCCGAGGCTTTCATATCAGGAGACTGCTTGTCCTTTTGATATTCATGCGGGAAAGCCTTCTCTAGTAAAGTCTCGAAGGTGCAGCCCATGGCCGCCGGCATTGCTGTGTACTCCGGCATGATATCGGCGGAGAGCAATTGATAACCTTCGGTGTAGTTTGTCCTTTGCTTTTCCGGTAATGGAGGGATTGAGGGATCCATAGTGTCCTAAATGTGTTAACTCGAAGATTTAGCATATGAGGAGAGAGGCTTACCAGCTTCATGTCAAGTGAGCAGCGGGAGCAGAGAAGGTCAAGGTCACTTTGTACATCGGCAAATTTGGACTTTTGCAATAAAATTTCTAGATGATCAGCGTTGGATATCGTATTCACCTGTTTTGTGCCCGAATGATACGAATCAGACTGCCTGACAGTGTTCATGGTCTGTGTTTCCTGCATGCTAAGCCGCCACCATGCAAGTGACTCTAGTCGAGGTTCAACCTCACTGTCTGGTCCGTGACTTTGCAGCATGTCGCGCCCAAACCAGCCCATGAATGGCTCGTATGCATTAAGACTCAGCACCCGAAGAGGGTCACCGTTCGGATCAAGGTCCAACCCCCGCGGCCAGCGATCAAGGATCCAGTCAAGGCCGGACTTCTCGCTGCCGATCGTCATCTGGCACCAGAAATCCAACTCCATGATAGATCGCCGGAGATCCCGACCTGTGCTGTCGTAGAGGCTCTCGACCGCTCCTCGTTTAAGCATATGGCCCTCATTGGCAGCCACGAGAAGGAGATAGTCAACAGCAAGAACTTTTGGAGGAGGTCGGTAGCGAAGTATGGCATGAAAGGAGATGTCTTGGAGTGGAAGAAGTTTCTCGTTGTTGCAGGTGATGATGATTGGCCGTTTCGATTGGCTGATTAGCGTCATCACCCCGGACCAGAATCCCTTGTCTTCTTCGAAAAGGATATCTGCCTCCTCCAGGAGAATGAACGATTGCTTCTGGCTGCGAGAACGCTTCGTCTCTGACTCTAGTGTTGAGGATTTTGGTTCGGGTGCCGGCTCGGCCCCTGACTTGACAGTTGATGTTGACTGGAAGAACCCTTTGAGTTTATTCTGTTTCGGGTTCACTAGCTCGACACCACTTCCATCAGAAGCACTGTCATTGGTGTGATGGTGATGGACCAGATGGTTACGTGTCATGTCACCTACACGGTCCAGGATGTCCTTGGCGCTCCGGCGTTTTCCCGGGTTGATTTCGAACACCTCAAAGTCCAGCTCTTTGGCTACTGCATGAATCGATGCCGTCTTGCCACACCCCGAAGGACCGCTTATCAAGATGACATTGGACATGCGGGTTTCCTCAGTCCCAGATTTTGAACCCAGCGCCATGTCACCAGCACGAACGACGGTCTTCTTGGTGGTCATGTCCGCAGCGAGTTCGTCATCTGAGCCGGAAATTTCGTCCATCTCGGAGGCTTCCTCTTCACTGGACACAATGAAGCCGTCCAGTTTGTCCTTCTTGCGTTTCTTGCGCTTCCTCTCCGTCTTCTTTTTCGTCGCATCGTCTTTTTGTGGTTTGCCTGTGTCGACAGCGGTGACCTTGAGATACTGCAGCCAATCGCGCAGCATAAAGACTTCCCTCGTGGCCTGGAGAACCTGCTCTGCAGATTGGGGAGCGTATTTTTGAGTCCAGCTAGAGGTGTCGCAAAGACCAAGGTCAAAAGCGGACATGGAACTGGTGAGCGAAGCGTGGAGTTTAGCGAGGGCAGCGTGGCAAGTTTTATTTAGAGTAGTCTTCTTCGTTCGTGCAGATGAAGCTTGTTCGGAGAGTTGTCTGGTGACGGCGCATTGCAAGATCTTCCCACTGGCAACGTGTCTTCCAGGTATTCTCAGTATTCCTGACGCAGCGGAGGGGCCCTTGGGTAGCCGATGTAAGAGGACATTTTCGTCGTCGGGGACATTGATCGCAGCAGTTTTGGACTTCTTTGGACCTAGGCCCCTCATGTGATCATTGAGGCTGTAGGATTCGAGATCGTCTTGTGTGCCTCTGACGTGTGTGAGGCCATGAGGTGGCCAGATTGGGTGCGCGAGTTCGGGGTATCTAGGCCGCTTAGCGAATGAAGTCGGTGTTGATGATCCTAAAAAGCTCGAGCTAGATTTGAGAGGGAATCTCGGCGTCGAGTCGGCTTGCTTAGTGTCTTTTCGTTGGGAGTTCGGGGGGGTTGCCTCATGAGCGTCTGTCTGAGTGTTGTAGTGATTCGCCTTTTGAGAGGATTTCTTCAGGAAGAACGGATGGGTTGCTTTAGCAGGCTGCTCCTGTTCAGGTATGGAAGGGGCCGCGGTATGGTGGAGAGGTTTTGTGGCTGCGATGTGTTTCTTGCGACCACTGATAATGTCGTCTATGAGCTGGGCCAGCCTTTTCTCCGAATTTGCCCCCACATTGTATTTAATGATGACAACCTTGCTTCCAAGAGGCTGAGCCTTTTGCTCAACTGCTTTGCCGCGTTTACTCTTCCTCCCCCTCTTTGGATTGTCCTCAACCTTAGCAGACACCGGCGACGACAATAACTTCCCATTGGCATTCAATTTAATTGTCTTCTGCCTGGGCGACCTTCTCTCCCCTGACGCAATTACGACCTGAGGATTGCTGGGTGGAGGGTTTTCAATCCCTGGACTGGTCGGTGTCTTAGGCTGTGACTCCTCGGATTCAGGCTTAGTTGAGGACGGATTGACCGTAACCTGTGGCGTCTCTGCCGGGTCATCTTTGTCTGTCTTCCTTCGTTTCCTTCGTTCGGAATTTGGATCATGATCGAGCATAGCTAACGAGTGGACGCGGGATGTGTCGCAAGATTCAGAGGCATTAGGAGGGTTGTTGATTTCTGAGATAGACCGGGCACTGTCGCCGTGAGACAGTTGGGGTTGCGCGGCAGCATCATTGACGGGGTTATGGATAATTGGGTCGGGTGCTACTCCGAAATCTGCTCACAGTCAGCCTTGGTATGAACTGAATGACGAACAGGGGAACGACCTTTGCGAAAGAAGGGGTGGATAGCCCTCTGTTCGCCATGTCCGGTGGCCATCAATTGAGAGTCTCCAGATGATGAGCAGAAGCTCATCACCTGAAAGGAGGTTGTAGGAGAGATAACGGAGTGAACATGTAAAAGAAGGACATGAATTGGGCGGAGACGGCTTCCAAAATCCTAGATCATGATGTAGACAAGGAGAGTCAAGGTGAGAGTGAGATGTTCTGGATGCGGTTGTAGTGATAAGCGGGCGGGCACCAAAAGACGCGCTGCGCGTGTTTCCGCGCCTTCAATTAAGGGCGGGATGAAAAAGGCCGCCCGGGAGGGACTCGGCCTGCGCGGCCTGAGGCTTGCTTGTGCTGCCCGGACGTCATTCCCGCCTAAGCCGCTTTGGGTATCGGCACCGGGACCCGGAGCAACCATAAGCCCGGAAATTTTTCGGGGAGGCATACAGATCCATTTTCTTTCTGTGAAGGCCGACGCCGCAGTTTCATAGCGACAACGGTCGCAGTTTTGTCGCATACTCTGATCTCAACTGTCGCTACCATGGATTTGCAACCGCCGTCGGTGCTGGCTCAGTTGCCTCGCCCATTGCACGCCTCAACCGGCAAAACCCACATCGGCGATGTCTTCAGTCTGGCCGAGTCGAAAAAGCGAAAGAGACATGAAGTCGTCGTTGCGGCAGATGGTGAAGCCGTGAACATCTACAACGTATGTTGTCACTTGTCAATCCGCATAGGGATTCCCATGCTGACGATCTCGCTTCTGGACAGATTCAAACCCCCAAATTGGTGACCTCCTATGCCGTCCCGCCGCAATCATCCTTCACTTGCCAGCCCTGCTCGGTGCGCAGAAAGATCCCCAGCAAAGCCGTGGTCAGGAGACAGACGTACATCGCCTTGAAGCAGCAGATCAAGGCGTTCGTTGAAGAAAGTGGTGGCAATAGCTCCAGCGCCCCGGTGATTTCCTCCTCATCCTACTCCGTTAGCGATTCAGATAGCCCAGTCAACTTCGTGGGGATTGTCCCTGGCCCTTCGACTGAGCAAGAACCTGAAGGCTCATTCGACATTCTTGCCGTTCACCAAGATGGACGCGTCCGCCGACTCTCTCCCGATCTCAAGACCCAGCGGTGGAACATGAAACACAGCGAGGTGGCCAAGATCAGCTCGACACACAGCGTCAACGCCTGTTTCCTTGTTGAATTCGAGGATGCAAAAAAATCTCTGCTCAAGCGCCGGCAAGACCTGACGGCTCTGGCGCTCGGCAGCCTCACTGATAGCGGCGTGGATGAGCCTTCGATTCTGTTGGTCGTCTCGCACCCCAATGGATCCGATCCGGTCAAACTCAGCGACGTCAAAGTCCAAATGTTCTCCGTGCCCTCCGACAATACCCTTCTAGAGCGCAGCATTGATGAAAGCCAGAAGATGAGACACCTGCTCACGATCAGCATCCCCGAGGTCAGCGGACAGGAGACCATTGAGCGCCAGGGCTCGCAGTGGTATTTCCACTCCGGATCGGCGGGATTGAACCTCTCGTTCCCCCACGGACACATCAACTTCGATCTCTCCCAGTACGCCCCCACGCTGACGTCGAAATTCATCCTCGAGAATGAGACCTTCTCGTCAATCATGCGCATCTCGCCCCAATCCGTGATCGGTGCTGGTCAGTCGATGATCGCCGTCTACGACACCCAATACCAGTCCATCCAGCGGAGTATCGCCGTTAGCGATGTCCCGGCGAGTGCCTCATCCAGCGTCAAGGCACCCACGACCTTCGTCAGTTACTTTGCCCGGTTGGGTGTTGCCCTCGCCACGAAGAACAACACCCTGCTGGCATTCGACCTGAGCTCCTCGAGCCTCGCCGCTGGGCCCCTCAAACGCCCTCGCGACGGCCTCTTGATCGACGCCATCGGCCGCGGCATCGGACCCTCATACGCCCAGTCCGACCTTAGCTCGAAGAGGCTGCGAACCGAGGATGCCGCCGTCTTTGGGCTGACTGCCAAGCAGACCGTGCGGTGGACGCAGCTGACCAATGATCTCCGCGAGTGCGTCAAGAGCAACAATGCCAGCGCCTTCGACACGGCAGTGCAGCGGTTCTTCGGCGCCGGGGAGTCGAAGACCCTCCCGGGGCCCGGAAAGTTCGTCAACTCGGAACTGACGCTCTTCCTCCTGACCCTGATCTTCTCCCTGAAGGAGGAGAACAACACCCCAACCAGCAAGGACACGCTCTCCGCGCCCACTGCCTCCCGCCTCTCGGTAGCCATTTGGCCCGAACGCACCTGCCAATGGCTCATCAACATTGGCCACCTTTCGCAGGCGAACGTCGAGATCGCCCTGCGCCGCAGCATCAAGCCGCGCATCCTGCAACCGCTGCCCGTGGGCTCCTTCGTGCAGGGGCTGGTAGACTCGGACCCGACGCTGCAAAGACTCAACAGCGTGCTGTCCGGCCGGGTGGTGCTCTCGACCGACGAGCTCGCCTACGCCCTGCGCCTGTTCCTCGACAAGGCGCGCTCCAGCGCCATCATCCTCGAGGAGGCGCGCGCCAAGCTCCTCAACTCCGGCGAAACGCAGCCCGATCACGATGAGGAGATGTCCGACTCCCCCGCCGACTCCTCCACAAACTCAGATTCCAACGTCCTCGTCACGACGACAACAGCAACTCCAACGGAGCCCGCCACCCTTCACAACATCTACAAGGGCCTCAACACGACCCTGCACAAACTCCACACCCACCCGCCCGCCACCCTCACGACCGCCCTCCGCTCCGCCCTCACCCGCTCCGAACTGATCTCCATGGTCCAACACCTCCGCCTCTGCCTCGCCACCAGCGGCCACACCACCCGCTTCACCGAGAACCCTCCGACCCCGATCTCGCCGGATCAGACCAACCCCGCCCTGCCCCTCGACACCATCACCACCTGCCTCAACGCCGCCATCGACGCCATCGGCCCCTCGGGCTGGATCGCCGCCGCCGCCTCCCCCGGGGAACCCTTGGCCGAAAACAGCCAGGAGCTGATCGCCGACATCAAGTCCGAGATCTCCGCCGCCCTCGCCGGCGTCGAGGAGGCCACCTACCTCACTGGCATTCTTCGGGAGTACCTCCGCTACACGAATAGCGTCAAGGCCACCACCGCCGTCACCACCGCCGTTGCTGATACGGCAGTCATCCCCGCGACCGAGCAGCCCGTCCCGCCCGCCAACGTCCGGTACGAGAAACTCAACGGCGCCGACCTGGTCATCTTCGGTGCCGGCGACGGCGAGGAAGGCGGCGCCGGCGGCGAGGCCGCCGGTGGGAAGCTGTTGCCCCTGTCGCTGAAGGCTGCCGCCCACGACGTCAGCAAGACCAAGGTCAAGAAGGAGACGGGCGAGGTTAAGGCCCGCAGTAGTCGAGAGATCGGGTACCTGCGGCGGAAGGCCGTGGGGAAGTATTCTTTCGAGAGGCTGTTTGTATAGTCACACACCAAAAGAGAGGAAGGGGGGACAGGGGGACGAGCAGAGAAAGAGAGAGATTGTATGCGGACACACATACTTTTACTTACATATATTACTGGATAGTACTGGATGGATAGAAAAAGTGACGTCTTGGTTGTGCATTATCATCCTTTGCATTAGGTTGCGGGGCTGTAGTATAGTAGAGTGTAGTTTGTTCAGTTGTCTCGTCTGTCCTCTTGACTGCAGCTGGTCTATGCCAATGGGTTTTACTGTTGATACAGTTGCTGATGGCAACTTGTAAGAACTTTCTACTACTGCAAGCCATTCATTCGTCCCCTAACTACACTCTGCATCTGCTACCCCCTACACTTAGAGACTTCGAACATGTCCGATAATCGCACATTGTATTCGCATATGTACAGGTTGTATCTCAAGTATATATGTGCACAGCTATCAAAAGGGTCCGGCGTATGCCATCCGTCATGTCAGTCTCACATCGTACTGCTGATCCAGGGTATCGTGACAATTCCAGCATTTCAGTCGTTAGGCCCACAGTTTCTTTCTCTCATGTCCCGCCAAGTCCTGCCTGTCCAAAGAAATAACGATAAAATAAACATCAAACATCGTAGATCGAGCCTTTCGTTCACAAATACATAAAAATCAACTCTCGATATCGAGTACAGAACGCACAAAATAATCATATAAAATCATAGTGGGGCACTTGCGTGATAGCGTTAACGTAACGAAGGGTGGTGGTGACATGGCGCACCAGCCCCTCCAGTCTGGCAGCATCGCTGGGTTCTCACCAGCCAAGGCACAGGGTAACTTTTGTAGGAGGATTCTTCAAGATTCTTCCAGAGGGATCAGGATTGTACAAATAGGCCCGAGAGAAGGACCAATTCATGGCTTGATCGTCCAGCAAAACCACTCTAGGAATAAAATGACGGCAGACTGGTAGCACTGCATCTTTGGTCGTGTGACTTTGTCCGCAAGCAGAAAGGATATCATAGCACGCACGAGTTTGAGGTGGAGGCCTCGAGGCTAGTTACTCCCAAGAATTGAGTTTTCCGCTCGTTCCTTCAGCCGCAGAGCTTGCGCTTCCAGTGATCGAGCCATGATCTTGATCATCGGCCAGACAGCAGCCCGGTCGAGAAGACTGGCTGTAGCAACCAGAATCTTGCAGCCGTAGCCGCCCTCCACAACACTGGGCAGGCGCTGGAGAACGCTGAGAGCCGACGTGGTGACGCTGCTTTGCACCTCTCTCTGCATCTTATTTTCGATGTTCCCCAAAATCTCCTTGATCTTCTCAATGAGTTTGCAATCTTCATCTTCCAGCAACAGGAGATTGGCGGCCTGGGCCAGATCCACTTCGTCACGGCCAAGAACACCAAGGTACGGCCCGACACGTTCCTGGACCGTCGTAATCCACTCAGCGATAACCTGAGCGCAATCAAAAGTGCACATCGCACATTGAATGGGTAGTTCCCGACAGGTGAACTCTGCAAAGGTGTTTCCCAGTTGGTCAGACATGCTAATTGAGTCTGCTGCATAGAATGCGGCTCTGCGCAAATGCCTTTCCCGTTTCGACTGGCCTGGTCGATACAATCCCATCAAGGTTTGCATAGGTTGCTCCTGCGTCGGAGTGCTTGAGATGGCAAGGTCCGCAACGCCCAGGTCGGCGATCGAATCGCGACGGTGGTCCATTTGAGCCGAGGCTTCCGTGATCGAAGGATCCAGTACCTCCGACGGGACGTCGTCCAAAGGATGAACTAGCTCAATTCCACGCGCAAGCTCATCAGACATAGCATTCCAGTCGCGTTGCCAGAATGCCTCCTTGCATCGGCCGAGGTTGACAAACAGCCTTACATAGGCAAGATCCAGCAGCGGGATGCTGTCGGCTGACAGAGGCCCGGCACCGAAAGGATTCGGACGTTCCAAACTGTGGACAGGATTGCTGGCCCAAGCAGTCTGCCAAGCCCGTAAGGCGGGCTCGATATGCGCCTGCATGGCCTCTGTTTCGCGAGATGTCCATTGCCGGCCTAGATGCCGTTGGCGAGTCTCCCAGATGTAATTATGCAGCGCATAGATGAGGACTAGACAGCCAAATGTACTAGGTTGCAGGGTAGATGCAGAGTGAGAAGACTCATCACTGGGCGACTGTGCTTGATTCGATGGCGTCGATTGCCGCTCGCGTTGACTGGCAGTCAACAGATTTGTCAAGGCAGAAGGGAAGGGAGTAGCGCTCTTGGTCGACGAGTGGCCGCCTAGTTTCTTCCACGCCTGGGGAGATTCCGCAGCCCACAAATTCTCCTCGCAAGGCAAGTTGAGACGGATTTCGGAGTTGGTGAGAGCGGGGGCGTGGTTGTATGCGGAAACTAAGAAGCAGGACAAACAGAATATCGCATAGAGAGTACGCTTGCGTTCTTCCACAATCTTCCAGTCGAGCCAATCCTTTTTCTCTTTCGGCTGTCCAGGGCATGACTGGTTCGCGGTCTCAAACTCAGCGCCATTCGTATTACTGAGACCGGAAGACCGATGGTCCTGTAGAAGATCCTTGGCATCCACGTGATGGGTGAGCTCAGCCGCCCGAGCAAGGCTGACAAGCGCTGCACAATGTGTGCTTGCGATGTCAGCCGAGGTCTTGTCGCCACACGTATGGCCGTAGATGACATTCAACAGCATCGCTTGAACCAGCCATAGCGGAGTATTTTGCACGGAGCTATCGCGCGCGTGGCTGGCTCGCCCGAATGCGGCTGACATGTCCACCTTACGACGTTCCTCAAGATAGAGTTGAATCATTTTCTTGGCAGCCTCGAAGAGATCTTTCGATGCAGCGGTGTCATACTCGTAAAGTGCTCCAATGGCGGCCATGGACAAAATCAACGAGCCGCCACCGCCCGAGACACCGGTCGAGCACAGATTCAAATGTCCACTGGGAGTTCGGAGATTATTGGTGTATTCGGGAGCCTGGAAATCAAGCGTGGGAATGTGGAGGAATGGCATGTGCGGGTGGAAGTAGGTGATGTAGGCGGAAATATAACGCTGCATGTCCAAAGTGCTGGGCAGTTGGCCGGAGCTGCTGAGGCTGGAAGGGCGAGAGAAGAGATCACGATATTGTACCATACTGCTAGCAGGTTGAGAGTATTTGCGATGAATCAGACCGGTCGGATGGGCCATGCTGGCTAATAAAGCCTGTCGGGTGGAGTCTGTAAAGGTATCCGAGGAGGTTGGGGCATGGTGAGATCGTAGGGCACTATTCGCGAAAGGCAAGTTGAGAGGATTAGGAGATTCTCCGTTGGTTGCCATAGAGGATGGGAACATACTCTGCGAGTGTCCTCCCATGATGGGCTGGCCCACTGAGGTCATGGACGGAGGGGTGGCATACGTCTCTGCGAACGGATTCTGCGCCAGCAAGGACTTGGGAGAAACGGTCTCTGGAGGGATTCCTAGATCGTTAAAACTAGCCGGGTAGTCAAGAGAGTACTGATTCGCAGAAGCGGCAGTCGTGTGGGGCGGGAACGGATTGTGCCAGCTCGCGGACGAGATGGAGTAGCGGTTCGATCCGTCCATCATGGCCTCGCTGATACCGCTCTGACTTCCGGTACTCATGGCCGACGGAGATGACTCGTCGATGGCGGAATCGTTGCTCTTTCGCATCTGCATCGACGGGTCGTAGCCGTTCATCCAATCGAAATGGAAATCATCCTCCATCATGGGATCCGTGGGGGGCATGTGGTGAACCGCATGCGTGTAGGGCGATGAGGGTGAGTCGTTGCCGTACGCTTGAGGGGAGCCGCCAAAGTGGAGCTGGGCGGGGTTGATGGTGGTATTATAGCTCATGGCCAGGTCTGGGACGCTAAGGTCAAAGGTTCCATAGACGGGGGCCGTCCGCAGTCCCCCAGACAGGTCAATCGGCAAGCCCGACGTATCCAGCTTGGTGAGTCCGTTCACCGAGGGATGATGCCCTCCTGCAGAGAACCCACGGAAATCCATGTTGGATCCCACCGAAGCAGATCCGATGCTCGGGTGATACGCATGGGCCGGGTGACCGGAGCCAGCGGTCGGAGGGTTGGTTGCACCGACTAAACCCAGCGAAGCACCGTCAATATGACTGATGGTATTGGCACGAGGACGCATCGTGCTGGGGTTGCTGACGATGGAGTTCTTCCGAACTCGGTTCGTCGTTCCCGTCCCCGCTGTGCCGGTGCTCTCCCTGCGCGCATTCCGTGGACGTGACGATGGGGTGGTTGTCATATGCAGCTTCTGCTGGTGTCTCAGAAGCAGATCGCGACGAGCAAAGCAACGAGCGCATTCGGGGCACTCGAAAGGCTTCTCCTTGGTGTGCGACCGCTCATGGCGCTTGAGATGCTCCAATCGCGCAAACGAGCGACCGCAAGTGGTACAACCGTGTGGACGTGGCTTGTCAGTCTTCGGAGGAGGAACGGACCCGGCAGCACTGTTCGCACCATTGGTGTCCTTCCTGGTGCTGGCTTTGGAGGGTGCTGGTCTTGTTAGGGATCAAGAGAGCCATGAGCGAGACCTGTAACTGCAGTCACTCACCCGATAGGTCACCCGGGACCTCGCTGATGCTGTCCATCTTGGGGCTCGTGGCCGGATCTTGGCCTACCATTGAGGCGAGTAGCATCCTATATCACCTGATATTCTTTGTGTTCACCAATGCAGTCACTGGTTTCGGAGGGAGGCTTTGCTGCAGGAGTAGGCCTCTTGGATGATGGAGGGACGAGAGCGGGTGAGAGGGGTGGCGGCGATAAATGTATCGAGTATTCGAGGCGATAGGGAAGGGATCACTGAACAGGGGAATGAGCAAAACCCGACATTGACCGCATGCTGATTCAACGGAATTGAGGTTAGCTTTGGACCATTATTTGCTCGGAATTGACGAGGCAGGGAATAAAGTGCGGGCAACCAACGGAACTCACCAGAAGACAGGAGGAACCCAGTAACTCTAAGTCAAGTACAAGTAGACAATTAGGGAAGGAAGGATGTCAGAATGACAGAAAATGAGATGATCGAGAGGACGGAGAGAACGGAGAGAACGGAGAGAAGAATTGGAGGGATATTATGAGGTGAAATAGTACAAAGAATAGCGAGACGAGGTAGGAAGGTGGGTAGGGGAAGGTGGCAAAGTGGTTCGGTTCCTGGGGGGGGAGGGTTGATCTCGGGGGTCAGCGCAACTTTAATCAGCACAGGGGGGGGCAGGCAGCAGTAGCATTCAACAGTCAACGAACTCTCTTCAATGGAAAACAATAAAAAGAGAGAGCAAAGGCTGAAGGTAAAGGGTAGAAAAGAAATCCAACTCACCAGGAGAGAAGAATAACAAGAAAAGAATGATAAGATGACGGAAGGGACTGAAGAAGTCACTCCACAGCTATCTCATTTAGTAGTAGTAATAGTGGTGGTGATGATGAGAGGTGAAGGGGAAGGTAGTGGAGGTAGTGGAGGTAGTGGAGGTAGTGGTGTGAGTGAGCAAGAGAGAGACACAGTGGACAGACACAGACTAGGGAGAGAGAAAGAGGAAAGTGGATAAGCCGGAGATAACCGAATGGGGAATGGGCCTGTCTGGTTCTCGATAAGCTGGGGGATGACCGCAAACAGTACCTAGGATCAACCCGCGTATTCTAGATTCAAATCGTTCAACGAAGACAAATCCACCCGCCCAGATTCTAGAATCCTGTCCAAGAAAAATGGAAATCGAAAGGAAATGGATGCAGAGAAATGATGTGCAGAATGGGGGAGTGGATAAGGCAAGTGAAGGAGGGAGGGAGGGAGAAAAAGGGAGGGAGAAGGAAGAAAGGTTGTGGTCTGAGCGAGGCTGTAGCCGAAAGACAGACAGACAGACAGACAGACAGACAAGACAGCCTTGAAGTACAGACACTGTCAGTCAGGTAAGGTAGGTTAGTAGTAGGAACACTACTTCTCCCTTTCCTAGCACAGAACAGTTATGAGAACAACACTGGTTCTTTCTTTCTTTCTTTTTTTCATTCATTCATTCACAGTCTTGCAGCACCAGCAGTAGCAGCAGGGCAAAAATTATCTCTGGATGTTGCACGGGAAATCCCAGGCAGATAATAATAAATTCATTGCAGTCTTTACATGCCTACGAGGCGACAGCCGACCCAACGTCGTCAGCAAGCCGTGCTCCGGCCAGACTTATCCGGGTGAGGGATTATTAATAATTCCAATTATAGGAAGGTAGAGAGTAAGTTAGAAAGTCAGTAAAAAGAAAGTAATTTAATTCATTGCGATCGCTCGTTTACTCTATCTCAGATTACAGATTAGGAAGATGAAGTGTAAGCTAAAGGAAAGTTGTAACCAGGTTACATACGCGCATACAAACAACGAACAGCTTAGTCACTCCAGCCTGTCCCCCAATGATCCGAGCCGGATTGCAGCCAAAGTGGAGCAGGGCGGGTTCAATCCGCGGTCAATTTGGAGCCATGAAAGCATGGGCCATGACAGGAAAAGGCCCAAAGGTGCGTGCCAGCAGGGCCCCACTACACTACTGCTTGATACAGTCCATCACTCAGTCAATCATTCAACCCAGTCACGGGGAGAGACCCACCTCTCAAATTGCAATCAATCATGATACCGTTTTGTGACGCCGATACCGTCTCATCCGGACGTCGGGGATCGTACGCCGCCTGTCACTGCACTGGAACCTAGTCGTCAGTACTAACCTTGCCTGACAACTGAAGTGAGTAGACAACACTGTCCTCGATCGTCTTCGAAACCACCCCACGTAGACTATCCATAGCTGGCTAGATAATTGACCACTTCACTAAGTCTTAGTACGGTCTTAAGTGGCTGCCACTATGACGTGGGGGAAAGTTCTGCAGCAAATCGTCCCGTCCTCCACTTCCCTAACTCCGGGGACTCTGCTCAGCGACGGGGGAAAACAGCACAGTCACTATGGCAGTGAAATAGACTTTATCATGGGCTACAGAGTACATACAGACGGGAAACTTACTATCTTCCTGGAAATCGACTCTGTCAGAACATCGCCCAGTCCACCCCAGTACGCCTGGGGCTCCCTGCATCGAGCAATCCCAAAAGCGACCAATTCCTGTCTCTTGCACGAAATAGACTTGCACGGGCGATCCTGGTCATATTCTGCAGTGTAAGCTCGGATGCACTCCGATGTCGACCGGAAGGTATCGCTTGCCAGGCCAATTCCTCATCGGAAGCCGGCTATGACTCTGAAAGACTGAAAGGACCACGCGGAAATGTGGCCCATCAACTGTGCATCCCTACGTCGGTGTGCACAACGAGGGAGGCTGTGGGAGCGCGAGACATGAATGCGATGGGTGAGCCCCCTGCCTGAGGGGGCCGACATTCGGTCAAGACATCCATTGCGCTGCTGCCTGCTTGTCGCGGGAGTACAGTACAATCGAAAGCCCCCTTTCCCAGGCTCAAGCGACTCAAAGCAAGCATGCAATGACTCTGACGATGGCCAGGGTGATGGTCACGAACAACATCCGAAGGACATGAAGACTCTGGCGAAAGGTAATCAGTGAACAGCCTTGACAAACAATTGCCCTCGAGGCTCACTATCTTGCCTTATCGTTCGGCAATTGTATTGTAGGTTAAATTACCGGTGAGTCGTTGGGAGGCGGTCCGGAACTAGTCGCAGTCGCAGCAAACTGGAAGACCACTAGCCCAATTAGGCAGATTCACGACCTGCCCGGCCTTGCACCAAGAGCAAAAAGCTGGCAAAAGAGAAAAAGGTCCTCCAAACGAGTACATTATCGGGTACAGTACGGTAAGACGACTGATTGCAAACCCTCCAGGACTGTAAGACGTGCGTTGTACGCCATTGCTAGTATACAGTAAGATTACGACGGTCTTGGCCAGGATCATATCCACCAGGTAGGTCACGGGCCGTTGATGGTGCTCCTGGTCGCATCAACTCCTGGAAGACTAAGTTTAACACGAAATCCAACCCCGGACCTCGTGACCCGGCTGGATCGGCCAGTATTCGCTCCTGAGAGCGCAGTAGGCACGGGGATGAGTTTCACTTTCGCATTGCCCCCTTCTCCAGAAATGGTTCAGTACGAGCATACAAAGAACTCACCGCGAGTTTCCCCATCGGCTAGGGGAGCTTGCAACAAGGAGACGCGAAGCTGGAAAGTTTGGGGTTCTCCAAAACCCATGGACCGAGGTTGCTTGCTTGCTGGCTCGCCTGCCTGCCTGCTTCGGACTGGTGAGGGTAGTGGCGGCTGGCGCCGCCCGCTAAACCCTCCCAATTCAGTCAATTGCAACTGTCGCGACCAGGAAATTCGAAGTGGACATTCCCAGGACCCCAAGGCCGGCCGGACCGCAGTGGGCAAGCAAGCGTGCGCCATTTTGTGGGGGAAAGGAATGGCATTGGAATGAAAGCAACTTTGCGGTTTTGTGGGGGATTTCCCTGGATCCGGCGGGTAATGTCCCAATCGTCTCCGTTCGATCCGTCCTGGCGGGTGGATCCATTCGGTCATCACTCCTTGAATAATGAGAGGACTTTTCACTCCGTAGGTACAGTACACGCTCGCTCGCTCGCTTGCTAGCTACAAAGAGCTGGGGTTTCAAAATCTCTCCCAAGGTCCGGTTAACCCGCAGCTGCCTCAATCTTAGCATCGGCCGGTCCCGCCAAGTTGCTTGCCCTATTTTTCGGGCGTGGGCAACATTTTTCAAGACATGTTATCGATGTTTCACATCAACGTCTACCCACTGACAGGTGATCGTTACTCCCTGTGCAAGTCTTCCTGACTCATGTCGGTGACTGAAAAATTGGCATTTCGGCGCGACTTTTGATAAATATTTGTGGTTGAAAATACCCCGAAGCACAATGGTGACACTCGCTCAAGACATCGCAGTACAGCTCCTGATTGGGTTGTGGCGCCGGGTCTGGTTGATCCGCAGATGGGATGGTGGCTTATCCATCATTCCTCTCGAGACTGGCTAGAAACCGAAATCTGGAGAGCCGATGTAGACGAGAAATGTGTCATTGTGTACCTGCCTAGGAGTAACCTGTCGTGGCTCGAATTTCTGGAAAGGATGGCCAACCAACACGAGCGATCGGTCAACCGCCGCGTCCACGTTGCATTGGCCCATTTGACTTCCACGGGTTTCAATTGGTCTTGAGGAAATGGCCTACTGGCTTTGAGTTCTATGGTAAATAGTCCGAGCAACAGACTAAGGGAGATGCAAAGCAGGAAGGTTTTCTAGTCCTGCTAGACCATTGCCCGTGGCGAGCCGTGCGGGTACCTGGCCAGTAGTGGGCTACTGGTCGCTCATGGCACTGGCAGTTAGCGAAGGTACTGTATCATCTACCTCTTTTGGACAAGAAAGGATGTACATTGGAGTATATCCTCTGAAGTGCGCGAGCTCCGAAGCGGCGGATGGTGTGCCGGCCATGCTCCCAGTGGATGCGCATCGCAGATCTCAGGACCCATTCTTGTGGATGGCCTCGCGCCGTTTCCTCTCAGATGCATCGGTTGCATACTGTGTACCACTGGGGTAGCAGTACGGTAAGATTGACAACGTGTACGCCGGGACGGAGTCGAGCAGAGAGAGACCCTGGCGGGTGAGGATCCACCAGTGGTCCATGCTTGGAAAATGTGGGGGTTCATTGGGATCAGTTGCCGCTGTAAGCTCTTCAAAAATCAGTGGGCTTACACGAAACTCCAACCATCACTGGTCCGAGAGGGAGTATATCCGTCGAAAGTCGGGGTGTGTGCAGTGTACAACTAGTAATCTAGCTGCACAGGTGAGGCAACCAGCGATCAAGCCAGGATTAGCCGCCGTTGATGACCATCCCACAGTATGACGTCCTGAGGCAGAAATTGCTTACCACTGCTGCCTCTGCAACCAATATCCGTAGAGGTTAGCCTATGCGTGCTATAAATAGGCCCATTATGAGTGACACCATTCCACGATGATCATGGTCAACAAGTGAAGCCATCGCCGATGGGTGGACAGTTCGCTCCGACATCAACCGAAGGTCCGGCTCTGAAGGTAACGAAGTGGCAAGGAGACGGGAAGAAGGACTGTATTTCAGTTTCGCCATTCATGCTGGGACACGTCGATGGCTGAGAGCGAAGAAAGAGAAGGCAGAAAGGCAAAGTACTTGACTGGGAGAGTGACTTGAGTGACTGTACTGAGTTAGCAGAGTTCAAGGTTAGTAGTAGTTTACTGGTGCCCAGTGCAGGTGGCAGACAATGATAGACCAAAGTAGATTAGCTTATTGCACGGGCCGCGACCAGGGGGGGGGGGGGGGGGGGGGGGGGGGGGCCCCCCCCCTTGGGCCTGGGGGGCGCCGGGCCGCCGCACCACCCCCCCCCTCCCTG